>SZYC01000093.1:409247-445786 GCA_010883035.1 Poeciliopsis occidentalis
TATATATATATATATATATATATATATATATATATATATATATATATATATATATATATATATATATATATATATATATATATATATATAAATTGATTTGGGCAACAGGGGAATCAGTAAAAATCGGCATATCAGACCTCAAAGAAAAGAGGATATTTTTAGGCCAGAAAAAGCCTTATGTGTTTATTTATACATATTTTTTCATTATAATTTATGTTCTGGAGTAAAAATAAAGTTTAGGTTTTATTTAAAGCAGTTTTTAAGGCATGCTGCATTTGTTCCCAGCTTCTTTCTCTCTTCTTTTTTTTTTCTTTTGGGGAGGTTTTTATAAATTCGTATCAGAGGAGTTTTTTCTTGGTTCATGGTGGGCTCATGAGCCAGAAACTGGGACTTTGTAGGCCAGTTGAATGAAGTGAGGACTCACCTTGCCCGCAAAGACCCAGCCTCTGACACACACCTTCAGCAGCCCCGTGGAGGAAACTCCAAGAGGTTTAATCCTGAACCTGCATGACTTCCCATCGAATCCAGAGACATGAGCTGAGTCGTGCATGCCCACTGTCAAGTGCTGCCTGTCGGTGTGTATGCGGTTACCTGCGCTCCGGACAGGTGTCAGCATCCCGCAGCCAATGGGAGAGAGGTGGGGGGTGGGGGGGCGTCTGGGCGGATGTGCGGCTGCCTGACTCCCTGTCTGTCTGTCTGCCTGCTGTTGATCGCGTCTTTGTAAGCGAAGTTTAACTTCACCGTCCAGCCCCAGCTCCAGCGCCACCGCCGCCCAACTAATACATGATCACTTGGTGTTGCACGCATCCCAAATTTGTGCAAGAATATCCCTTTTGGGAGTGGAGGGGGGAACGAATTGTCTTTTGGGAAAAGTCGGACTGTCCAACCACTGGCCCATCTTCCCCACTCTGTCCAGAGAGGGAAAAAAAAAATACATGCAACAGTGTCGCGCCTTGTGCCAGTCACCCATCTCCTGCCCTCCCTCCCTTTTAGAAAGGAAAAAAAAAATCGTCTGCGTCTCCTCGCTGTGAGATTCCCTGTGCGCACCCAGTACACTCATCCAGTTCTGGAACGATGGAGGAAAAGGGGAAAGGGCAGCTTGTTGCTGCTACTGCTACTACTGCCATGTTACAGCTTCGAAAGATCCGAGCAGGATATCCCCAAACAGCTGGAAGGAGGTGATATATGGTGCTGCGCCCTCACGCTGGCTGGGCCCTCCCCAAAATGGACCGGTACTGTGCGCTAACCTGGTTATTTTCAGCGCGTCACTGGCTCGCGTCCAATTATAGGATTCCGTCCGGGGGCGCAATAGTTGTTCTGAAAGAGGACTTGAAAACGGATCAAGAGCTCTAGACAGAGAAATGTCCGAGCATGTGCCTCTCAGCTGCACATATTCCTGCGGCGCGCTGACTCTCCCCTGTACGCGGGCCACCCAGGCCCGGGGCTGAACTCCGCCGCCGGTCCCCTTTGCACGCACATCGCCTCCGGGGCGCCTCGTCTGCGCCTCTCTCAAGGTGTCCCCCCCTTTTTATCGATTCTGACTGTGTACATCCCGGGTTCATCACACCTCTCCCGTTATCTCCTCTCACCAGCAACATGTTGGTGCACAGCGACCTCTGGCGACACTGATTGTGTAATTACTTTGACTTCTTGCAAGCAGCTGGTGGCTGCAGTGAGTGATTTACTGCACGCATTGGATCTCTTACAGGATCGAGTTTGGTTCCAAAAAGTGGGAAAATGTGAAATTTGGAAAATGTCACCCCAGTATCTCTCTGTGACGATATGGCATCCAGTTATAACACACGCAGCTTTTATCAGTTGGTTGTAATTCGTTGTTCTGCACCGTTTCAGTTATAACTTTCATTTTAACTCCTGCGTATGATTTCTGACATCTTGCTCCAGGCTGGTCGAGTCAGATTTTCTGTTCTGTCATCTCACGTGGCTTCAGTCAGGCGCTTCACATGACGAGGTCGTTTTCTTCAAAATAAAAGCGGTTCCATGTCTGGCCCTTTAAAAAATAAAACGTGGATGGACAAAACAGATTGAGTTTTCACTTTGACTACTCCTGTTCTCAGAGTATTTCACAACAGCGGCCTGTTGCGGAGCTTTTTTGCCGTAAAACGCTTGTGCGGGGCAGGCTTTTATCGTGAAGAGCCGAACCGGAAACGAGACGTGCTGTCGATGTGAGCTTTACTGTAGGATAGCGATGTCAGACTTTATGTCCAACCCGGACACCCCGGCTTCCTATAAACGGAATAATTCAGCAAAAACGGGACGGATGTTGACCTCCGTCTGAACCGTGTGGGTGAGTTTCACGTCATAAACTTCCTCTGGTCTTCCTGGATCGCTGGTGTACGTCACACTCCCATCGCCTTGTTGCTGATGTCTTGGAAGTTGGGACGCAGTGGAGATTCAGACCTGACATGTTGAACAAAAAAAAAAAGCCAGGTGATGAGAGTGGCATCAGGTTAACTGAGAACACCTGATGACGTCACCGTGCGTCGGACGAATCACTGAGGAATAGACAGAGCCTGCATGTGCAGAGATGAACAGCTGTTCCCGTTACTTTAACAGGTGGACAAACTGTCCTGGTGACAACTGTGTATATATAGAAGCCACAACGTGTTAATCATTGTTTTTACAGTGATGTCATTCTGATTGGCTTTGCTGTCTGTATGTCAAACAGCAAACGAAGGCTGTCAAATTGTATTTTGTGTAGTCAAACCACAAACTACAGTGATGTCATTTCCTAGAGTAGAACACAAATTCCTTTTTTTTGTTTTTTGTTTTTCTTGCAAATACAAATCAGAAACATATGACATACATTTGTATCCATCCCCATTTGCCTTGAAGGCCCTTATTAAAATTGGGCATCCAATTGCTGCAAGTTGGTAAAGTTCATCTGTGCATTTAAATGTCAGTATAAAGCAGTTTTTGAAGTCCTCCTATATATTATCATATTTATTTTGATAACATTAATGAACAACATTATGAAAACCAAGGAACACAACACGGAGGTAAGGGATAAACTAGTAATTAATCTAAAAGTGGAAAAATTGGCCCCACTAAAACACAACTAAGACACCTGAACTGACAAGCTGAGCAAGGAGAGCATTAATGAGAGAAGCAGCCAACAGAGATTTACAGCTCAGGTGGGAAAATATGTTGTTATTCAAGTGTTATTAGAAGTGGCGAGAAGGAAGGTTCTTTTGAAAGAGCCTCGAGAAGTCCTGCTTGCAGTTTTCTACAAGCAATGAGGAAACAGCAAATGTGAAAGGAGCCACTCTGTTCAGATAAGAAAACCTACAACACCATCTTCTGGGGTTAGCCAAGTTGATCAAAGGCACAGTGGCATTATATGTAAAGTCTGAATTTAAAGAAAGTAACAAAAAAAAAATCTCTAAAGGATTATCTCACTCTCTCTACTCACACTGACATTTAGCAAACAAAACAGGTGATCATCAATTACCTAAAACAAGCAACATCTAGTCTGACTTACTGTCAAAGAGAGAAAAAAAAAAACTGTTTTTAATGGCAAAGAAGGCAGTGTTATGTTATGTTACCTGTCAATGTCTATATGATAAGCAATAATTAAATAGTATTAAACAACAAACCGGGATGAAGACCCAAGTTTACATTGGCACAACACACTCTGATAGGCAGAACCATAAGTTGGGAAAACAAAGTCTCCCAACCTAACTCCCCCAACAAATAGTTGCATATATTTGTACCACACTTTGTGACAAAGGGAGAGTGAATGCTGCCATGTTGAGAGCAGGGGGTGTCAATAAGTGCAGCCCATTATTTCCCAATGTTGGATTTTGTTTCTCCACTAAACACATGAGCAGATGATGACTGAAAAATGAAAATAAAACAACCCAAAACTATTAAATAATGTATTTTTGTGATTACCCATTGAAGTGGGTAATCACATAAAGAGCAAGTCCAAACTGGTTGCTGAATGTGAAGTTTAGTTCTCAGCCCACACGCTGCAGTGAATGTCACCCTCTCCTCTCCCTTCAGAGCAGAGGCGGCAGCTAATGAGGCGGCAGGTCGGCCGCAGGCGGCATTCTCGATGGTCTCCCCCACCGTGAAGGCGGTGGTGGATGCCGTGTGGGCGGTGTGGAGCATCGGCGCCTCCATCTATGACTACATCCACACCAACGCCATGGAGGAGCGCATCCACGCCCTGGAGAACGTCATAACCATCCATCAGTGTGTGATCGGGATGCTGTCTGCCGGCGTGCTGGTCCTCTTCACCTACATCCTCTGCAAGAAGCTCTGACCCGATGACCTGAAGAGGAAAACTGACGCCGAGTGCGAGGAAGGAGAGCATTCTGAGATGGTGGAGGGTTCTCGTAGTTTTCCACAATGAAAGCCAACACGCACGTCTGCACAGTTTGCTACCTTGGAAGGAGAGAACTGTGTAACATATTGCCATCCACATTGGAAGCTGCTTTTTTATTATTTCACCATCCCTGCAGGAATTTTAAAAGCAGTCGTTGATTTTCCACTGTCCCAATTTGTTTTTGTTTTTTGTTTTTGAAAAAATTGTTTTGTTCATTTCAATTTCACGATTAGGTTTAGAATGTTCTGTTAAATTACAGTGTGAAGAGACTCAATATACTCTCCTTAAATTTAGCCTTAATTGCTTTTATATGAAAATAAAAGCATTTACATTGTTGACTGACATAGATCCAACACATATTTCTCAGGTAATATAAGGAAACTCTCCAGCATCCAAAGGAAATGTCACTCAACTTCTTTACATCCTTTTAAAGACAGCTGTTGCTTTTCACTCAATGTTCCTGTCAACAAGAAATTGTCAGCATCATGGTTAATATAACATTTAAGAATATAGCAGTCTTCTACAGACAAATTTAGCGTATAGTGGCATTTAGTAACTTAATGTTAAAAGTCAGTTATTATTCCTAAATATAGTTCTAGTAACAGATGCAGGTTTAAGATCTTTTTTTTTATTTTTCCATGGATTAACTATTAATTTTCTACAAAAAAATAATACTTTAAACATATTAGTGACAGATTTTTTTTCTTGCTATTATGTTAGAAATGTGATTTTCTTCCCCCTTTATACATTATTTTTCACAAATAATACCCCACAGAAGAAAACACATCTATCCTCTATTGAAAAATTATTAATTTTAAAATTGGCATTCTCTATGAAAGATATTTATCAGAATTTACAGTTTGACTTTTTTTTGTTTTTTCAAAAGGTCAGGTAACATTTGCGTCTCTTAGCATTTTATTTAGCTGAGGAGAAAATTTTGATTTTGGACTGTAAAAGTTTTAATCCGCTGACTTAAACCCAGAGATAAGTTCCTGTTGTGGTCAGAAACATGTTGCTCCTTCAGTTTAAGAGACTTTCCAGTTAGTGTGCTTCATATTAACATTTTCACATCAAACCACAAACCTGGATTTTAACAGCGCAATGTATTGAAAATTTTGAAGTGGATGGAAGGAAGTAAAAGGTTCTAAGTTTTTCACAAAGATCTTCATTGTGCTCCATCATTGCCTTGTATTTTATTTCATCCACTTCTCCTGTCCCAGCTGAAGAATAGCAGCCCCCAGCCTGACGCTGCTATGACCCGGTCGTGCCATTATGATAATGTGGAGTTCGGTGTTTCACGTGGCCCAGTTTATGTCTCACACTTTCTACTTTCAAAGGTTTTGTAACATTCTACACTTTTGAATGTAGGGGCATTTTTCTACTTTTGTTACATCGGGACTAATTTGGGTCAGCTGTTTTAAAATGTAAAGTTTTCCAGGCTGCCCTTTGGGGTTTGGTTGTTTTGTTACCTCAGCTGAGGTTTTATGCGACTCCCATGACCAAAACCCTAAGGAAGAATTACGAAACTTGCTAATTTTGGTTACTAATGGAGGCTGTTGGTTGTTCTGGGTTTTCTTTACTCGTAGTAAAGGGGCATTGATGTTCATTTTGAAAACCTACTTTATAATTGTGCTTTATTTAGTGGTGTTCCACCACTTAAAATGTTTTAAAATTTGAAGTTTAAAATTGAGTACTTTTACAAGCTGTTCTACATTAGCTGAATGCATTTTCTACTTGCTCTTCTATATTTGATAAGTTGCATAGATTAAGATCTATTTTATGTGGGTTTTTGTCCATGAACATTGTATTCCTCATAACCATGACAGTTTCAGAATTTTTTTTTTTTTACATTGAAAGGTTGCAAATTGTATGACAATATTTATAGTGAAGGAAAACACTGGATCTATGTGCTGGCATTTTAGAGGATCAGAAAACACAGTCAGGTCAAACATTTTTTAATAGAACAGCCTTAAAAGTTGGTATTGTGAAAAAAAAGAAAAAGAAATGTAGAATTTACAAAACCAAATGAATTGTTTTGAATTCATTTTGAATTTGCTCTTTAACTGAAACATGACTAGAACCCTAAAGAAGAATCAACAGGCTTCTTCATGCTGTACAATGTTCCCAAAGTAAAATTTTAAAAGCAGTTACACTTTTGTGCAACTCTGGTTACAGAAGGCACTGAACTCGAATTACGCCTAACAACCACTTAAATATAAAAAAAAAATGATATAGCAGTGTTGAAAATGACACAAAATTTCAGGAGATTGCTTGTGGTAAAAATCTTGAATTATTTTAGCTAAAGGTCAATAAAGTCCATCTTCAGACATACTTGTGGAAGGTTACCAGTTAATAGCCTTCAACCTGGTTCACGAAGCAGGTTGAAGTCTGGTGCGTGAACCAGCTTGACGCACCAGCATGGTAATTAATTACCAAGAAATTACTAATGTAATTATTTATCGATTTGTAATTACTAATTACGGTAGTAATTAACATTACTAATGTTTGGTAATTAACAATGCTAAATGTTAATTTAGCAATGTTTTTGGTAATTATTAGCGTAACACCAGTTCAATGTGGTCGTTTGACATGTTAGGCTGCATCTTTCAGTTCCCCTCACAAGTGTCCGGTCTGAAGCAGAGTGTATTTGGAGGTGAATCTCTCCACGCTCTCCCCCTCCAGGAACTTCATGGCTCTCCAGTGGATCTTTGCACAGTTTTCTGGCTGGCCAAGCACTCCCATCTCCTCCTGGATGTACTGCAGCCAAAGGTCTTCGGAAAAAAAAAGAGAATGTTCCATTTTAAACATAACAGCACTGTTTGAAAAGTTTATGACCTTGTGTCAAATATAATGCCCCTTGGTCCTTAAATCAAGCCTTGGTGTTAGCCAATTCCGCTCAGATGTTTTTATTGAAATTCTCTAGTTTTTGCAGAGAGAGACGTTACTCATCTGTCTCTGTTTAATGTGAAGCTATAAATAAAAGTTTTTAACTAACAGTTCTTGTGCTGGTTTTTCAACCTGGACTCACCATCATCTGCAGTTCCAAACTCCTGCAATGCTCTCTCATAATAATCTCTCAGATTGCTTATCTTCGGAGTTTCCTGCGGGACAAAAAAAGGTTATTTACACACTTAGAATCAGAGCCAACCCAAGGCATCAGTAAGCTGCTTCTTTCCTTTCGGTTCTTCTTCTTTATACAAATGATAAAACAGCACATTACACAAAATTATTATTAGAAAATAGTTGATTGTATCAGTGCAGCAAGATGGTTGTCATACATACTTGTTCCTTCTCAATTTGAATCATGCTGGTGAAAAACCTTTTAGACAACGGACGATTTTCTTGTAAACTATGGAAGAAAGGGAAAACGTGAGCAATCTTCAATTTATCTTTGAAACATGAAAGATGTTTAAGGATTATTCTCCACTATTTTTCCCCTCGCTCTAAGTTTTTATTTGTTTGAGGGGCACACTACCTTGTAAAGGTCTTTCTGGCTTTCTTATATCCTCCAACTGAGTAAGACCAATCGAGATAGAGCTCTTTCATCTCCATGGCGATAGCCGTGACAGAGGACAGCAAACCTCTCTGAGGACAAAGAGAAGAAATGTCTGAAAATACTGCAAAATATCAATGTAATCTAATTCACAAAGGAGTGCTTTTGTGAAAGCAAAAAAACGTTTCAACATGCTGCTCTTTCAGGCTTGCCACTTTGCTAAAGGGGAGGATTGGTGCTACCTTAAAGATTGCTTCTGTCTCCTCAGCACTCTGGTCGGCCATGCTCCACTGAAGCTGCAGCTGCCATAATGGTAGACTCTCCTGAACAAAACAACTGAATGTTACCACCACAAGCTTACATAAAATGCAAAACAACATTCATTACATATCATGATTCTAAAATTATGACATGTGAATCAATTTTAGAGCAATTCATGAAAAATTGTACATTATATCCCAGTCAAAACTTGCTGGCCACTCTGGAGGCTCTGCAGAGACCCACGGCTCCAGTGGGAAACTCTGGTGATGGAACAATAATAAGTCATCTATGCTACACAACTGGAAAAAAGATGTGGAAAATGTGGACCATCTTCTTTAAGTTGTCAGTGTGACCAAGCACTCCCAGATTAAATTAGACTCATTTTTACACATTTAGTTGCAAAGTACATCTATTGCATCAAGAGATCTGAAGCAAAATGAATCATTTATAATCTTAAAAATATGAAATCAATATTTATGTAATCTCAAATAAACATAAATTTTTACTTCTATATTTTAAAAACTGTGTATTTATATTATAAGGGTAAGTAGAGTATTATTCAATGCACTAGAAACAGTTACTCTACATACCAAATCCAAACTCTGTAGGTTTACACATCTACTCCACACATTAGAGAGGAAAGACTTGCATAATGAGCAATGTGTAATCCTCCTCAAGCAGCTACTTTACAGCGCTAGAGTTGGGAAACCCCACCACAACAAGCAGCTATTCTCCAGACAGCCATCAAGGTGTTTGAGTTTAAAGCATGTATGTGAGGAGAAACGCACCAATAATTGATTGTGTTGCATTTATGCTTGACAGCTAACATTCAGTCGGTCCTCGGTTTGACTCACATACAGGCAGAGGCTGCAGTGGACGGTATGGAGCGGAGACTAATTGGGCCAAGGAGATGACCCACTTATTCTACTGTGCCAGTGGGTAACGTGTGTGACTCTGTTCTCCAGCGAGCGCAATTAAATTGGTTACTGCAACAGCTTGTGTGCCTCGGAAATGATCAAACTAGATGACAATAAAAAATAAAGACTAATTATTTGGATGCATGTATGATTGTGTGCATACCTTGGGATTAACATGTGTGAGAGCGTCGTGGAACAGCTTGGGCAAGTCTCCACACCCCAGCTGCATTAACGTTTGCAGACAGAGACCCCAGACCGACACAGATTGGTTGTAGCGCTGCGTAGCCGACAAGGCGAGGGTGGCTGCCGCTTCCGCATCCCCAGATGACAGCAGGATCTCCAGCTGGTCACACGGAGAGCATCAGATTTGATTCTAAACATCTTTTCAGGGCATTTCTTCCGTATTTTTAACAGATTCTCTACCACTGGTCTTATTATCTGCTCCCAGCAACACTTGCACTGTGATTGCTTTCAAAGCATTGTCACATTATAAACTGTAAAGCTCTACTCTCAACTACAAACCTTAAAATCAAAACGAGGTCTAAAATTCTCATTCAAATAGGGCTTGTAAATAAGCTAGTTTTAATCTAGGTAAAAGGTAAAAATTTTATTTAACAAAATCTTTAGCCAGAAAGCTAAAAAAAAGTTACATTGTTGAAATACTGGGGGTAACAAACATATGCTGGTTGAGACATTATTTGGAAAGACAAGTTATTGAACACCGACAGCTCCATTCTTGGCCCACTGGTATTTCTTTGGTACATCTATGAACCTGGCAAGCTTTTCAAATAATTGCTCTAAAGCCTTTTAAAGCAGATGTCAAGACTGACTTACATTAAAATAGTTTGCTTTAAGGGCATAATTTGTGAACTGCGAAGCCAGCAGTATACATATCAGCATCAATAAATGAATGTTCAGGGGTCTTACCCAGTTTTTGTAAAAATTCTCCTTCAGCAGTGAGGAGTCATGGGCACGTTGTAAAACTTCCAACAGCCTCTCTTGCCTCTGTGACACAAACATGTGAAGCAGTTTACTCCTCCACCTCTTAAATATTTTACCCCCTGAAACTTCGCAGTACATAAGAACTAAAAGTGCAATTTTTTATTTTCCTACTTTTTCCTTGAGCTCCAGGACATTGGTCTTCCTTTTTAATCTTTCCAAGCAGAAAACAACATAGCGAGTCCACATTGGTTCTGAAAGCAAAAAAAATAAAAAAAAAGCAGCAATTTTTCATCTAGACATGTAAGTGGGGATAATGGTATTAACATAGAGTGTACGTACAACGTTAGAAAATCCAACAAAATTTTATTGATAACATAATTTGTCAGTGCTCTAACCAGTGTTGAGGCTCTTGAGGCCTTCTTCATAGACCTGGCAGCAGCGCTCTTCTCTGCGGTTAACGTCCGAGGCCCGGCCTTTGGCGGTGTGGAGCTCCTCATCCACTCCTGGGGCCTCCAACTCCCTCTTAGCCATGAAATCCCACGTCAAGCTGTCCTCTGTGTAGTTGGCCTGCAAGCTGCAAATAGAAGAAGCAGGAAAGGTGACGCCTGAACACGGAGTGCTGCTCCATCACTCCGTATTGAACTCCAGTTCAATAATTCAATCTCGGACAGATGGTAAAGAAAAAAATAAGCACGTCTGTAGTTATGTTTTCTTCTTACTCTTGCAGGATGGAGTCTTGGAGTTCTTTGGTAAAATCAAAGATGGCTGCTATGTTCAGGAGTGAGATTACAAATTCTGCTTCTGTGGAACACAATGCCAACAACAAATAAATCCTTGTTCATATTCAAGTATGTGTAATAAAAAGTTATAATTTCAACTAACTAAATCTACTAATTAGATATTTAACGCATTTTTACAGAAGAGTAAAATAAATCATACCTTTGATTTTTGCCGTAGCATCTTTGTACACAACCTCTGCCAGTTTTCCACTAACGATCTCTGGAGAAAACTCATATTCACCCTGGAAGGTATTAACAGAAAATGCTGACACAGCATGTCAAGTCACAGGCTCTACTGTGCCTTGCAATATTTCTCCAACCTAACAAATGTCACTGTCACTTTTTGGGGTTTTATGTAATAAAGCAACACAAACAAATGTCTCAATATGTGCAAAACACAAACATAACCTGCAGCTGTAATTAGAGTGAAAGGCTGTCCTACACAAATAGTACTCTAGTGTTAAATATGACATGGCACAAGTTTCAGCAATTTTATTTATTGTTTTGCTTTTCACTTCCAATCATGAACTATTTATGCCAGACTATCGCACAAGACCCAATAAATATGTTACATGTAGGTGTGACATGACAGAAACTGAAAAGCTGAGATTCTTTAGAAAGATAAAGCCCTCACCAAATCCACTTTGGCTTTCTCCAGCTCTTCCTTCTGCTTCCTCAGCTTCTCACAGTGCAGTAGCTCCATACGGAAGTACTGATGCACAAAAAGATGGAGAATTCAGAAGACCTCCACAGAAATTGCACTCATCCTTGCATTCACACACATGGGCCGTTTCCATTTGCCCGCTTTACCTCCTGGTAGACCTTCTTGTTGTCTGGGTGGAAACGCAGCGCTCGCAGGAACAAGTGTCGGGCACTCTCAGAGGAATTTCGGTCCTCAAGCTCACTCTTGGCAGCCATGATCCACAATGCTAATGTAAAAAGCTCAAGTTTAGCTCTTCTGAATTCGAATCATGGATCAGTAAGCAATATTGGGACTCTGCATTGATGCTGTGTTTTCTTTACCTGGTTTGTCAGGGTGGATAGCTAACATAGACGAGAACACCTTGCTGATCTGACTTTTGGTTTCCTAATGAGAAAAGCCCAACAGAAATTAACAGCAGTATAAACAGGCATAGACACCATGAGCATAAAAAAGATTCAGAGAGCTCTACATACCCATTTCTTGCAGAAAGCAACATGTGAAAGCCACAGCTGCACATCATCCTGTTCATAAAAAGACATCAGGATATTGATGAAATGATATACAAAACAAAAATGTCCTAGAAATTGAAGTGAAAGTTATTTTGATGCCTTTCTGACCCGTTCACTTTTTTGCTAGTTGCTCTGACCTGAATCACTTTTTAAATGCTCCATTCTCAATACTTGTAACACATAGAAAGATCATTAGTGGTGTACCACCTCCAAACTCAATATTCTGTCTAAATAGGGATCCGCTTTCTGTAACCGTCTGTCCAATGCAAAGATGACAAAGGATTGCGCTGTGGGACTCGCCATTAGCTTCCATCTCCAACACAAACCAACCTGGTTTTATTTTAAATGAAGACTCTAAAAGAGTCACTTTAAAAATCCTCAACAAACCATTCAACTGACATTGTTCCTAAATTTACAAGCTATAATTCCTCAATCCTAAACTTAAAAAAAAATCTTCATTATCACTGAGCAGCGAAATTGAGTTGTAAGAAAAGTGCTTCCAAGAATGTAGCACCTAAAAGAAAAGTTACAATGAATAAAGTACAAAGATTGAGCTGTGGATGCCAGGACCGTCTCCTACTAGCTGTTGTCACAGCTGCATTGATTGGTCGACATCAGCAGCTGATGTTGGAGGTAGTGAGGCAAAGCCTTTTTTACAAAGGCCTTTTTGTCAAGCAGAGCAGCAAAAAGCTGCTTCTGTCCAAGAACAATATCAAGGAAAAAGAAAATCTGCAGGAGGAAGCACAAGGGTGAATAGCAGAAGACTTGTTATAATTATTTTGTTTGATGAATCCTGCTGTGAGAAACATCTCATATGTTGTTCAGACAAAAAAATGTGAGAGCAACAACAAATCCTTTGTCTTTCCTACAGTGAAGCATGCTGATTCAGTCAATGAGTGGGGATGGTCAGAATGCTGTAATGAGGGAGAAAAAGCTGTACCAAGACGTCAACCAAGATCGACATGTAAAAATCCAGGCACAAGTTGTCGATAATCAGAGTATTGTCCAACATTTCTCAGTCTAACTCTATTGAGAAATGGGAGTCAGCTCTCAAAAAAGGCGAACAAACAAACTGGGATAATTTCCAGGCACTAATATGGAAAGCCTGGGTCACCATCTGTTACAGTTTGGGTTGAAATCCTGGAATTAGTGGTAATCGCAGAAATTAGGATCAACGCAATAAAAATTGACTCTTCACATAATGTTATACGTAATACAAACTGTAAAATCTTAAAGCCTATTGCCCTGAATGCCTAATGTTGGACGCCTTCAGAAGAGGGTTCGTGATTAGGCAAGAATCTTAAAGAGACAGGAGCTAAAATGTTTTCCTACTCATATCTGAGAAACTGGGTTGTTGATGAAAGCAGACATAATATATAGACACTTTTTAAAATTGTGATTCATGTAAAACATTTCTAGTGGAGTAAAATATAAAACATAATTTGGCAGTAAGAAGAGTTGTGTGAAAAGTACCAACCTTCCACTTCTTTGTTGCTCTTCTGAAGATGCTATTTATTCTGTGGATGATGGGGAATTCAATCTCCTCTCGTTTGAAATGATAGTGAATGTGCTGAAAAAGAATACAAAAGGTAAAAAAATATTTTTTTTTCCATTTTTGATCAACTGTTTTGTAGTATACCACTACATACCACTCTTCTTTTCTTGATCAACTCTAAGACATTGATTTCATACTGCAACAACAAAAAGACAGAAATAAGATGTCAAATCTTTAAAAACGTCTATAGAACCCAGCTCATACAGACCAGCTTCTACCTGAATGTATGCAATGAAGTCCTCCTTGTTCACGATCAGCCTGTGGAGCTTGTACTCAAGAGCTGTAGCCTTTTTAACTATAGATCTAAATCAATCACATGTAAAAACAACAAATCAGTTTTGCACAATGCACAATTTTATGCAGGCTTCAGAACTCTTCTTATCAGAAGCGGTATTTGAATTGGTTGCCTTTCTGGCATACACGCTGGCTTTTAACCATAGTTCAGACATTTTCACTCGAGTTAGGGCAATTTATAAAGCTTATTTTTGACCCGTTTATTTAATTAATTTTAACCTGTTTATTTATTTTCTATTTTGTGGTCAAAGACTGAGCTGTTTCGCCACAAAAATAGGAAATGACATATACAGGTTGATATTAAGAGAGAAAGGGAGTTTGAAAAAAAGGATAAATAGGTTTTCTTTCATTAAAAGCGGTTTCGTTCATGTCCAGGAAGAATATCACTAAATGTCCAAACAGGACTGTATTTTTAATGAAACCATCCCTCTTGATGAGCTCATTCAAAGATGAGCTCAACTGAACAGTTTCCCAACAACCAGAAAAAACATAGGAGCCTCATTTCGTACTTGACTTCTTTCTTGGTGAACAGTCCCACTCTCTCCAGCTGCTCCAGCTCAGGAATTCTGTCCTCGATCCGCTGCTGAACGACCTCCGCCATGTTTTCACCGAGCCCGGGACGGCAGGCTCACACCGCTGATACCAAACTAAACCAAGACGAGAAACTTTATCCGAACTAGTCTGAACTCGATCACATTGGAATCTCCACATACACACATGGGTGGAAGTTGTGATCAGAGGCTTTTCCGGTTACACCCGCAGAAAGGCCCGACTGGAAACTTGAATCGGTGAAGCAGAGAGTTCCGCTGAAACCGACGAACAAACTGGCTAACTAGCATACCAACTAAATATATATATCATAAATAAAAAATATATAATTTCTTATGTATAAAATTATAAGAAATTATTTCTGTAGCTGTTTCACAATTTTAAAAAAAGTTAAATTAATCTTTTCTTTCTATAATTTATTTATTTATTTGTTTATCAGTAACTTTGTTTTGGATTTTACCAGCATTCTCTCTCAGTGGAGGCTGAAGACGAAGGACTCATCGCAATATTTTATTGTGAAAGTTACTAAGGAATGCTATCGTTACCTCCTGGTTTTGAACTAGCCGTTCAGGTTTCTTGGGTTTCCCGAGAGGATCGACTGAGCGAGAAGAAGGTATTTATTTTTAATTTTTCAACAAAGTGATAATGATGACTGCAGACTGATAATTCGCCCACCAGAGTTGCTTTTAAGTCAAAAGGAAACCTTATCATGTAAAAACTACACTTCCTGTTCCGGAAGTGTGAAGGGAAAGAATTCATCTAACTCTGCTAAGCGCCTTTCTCTTTTCCAGTAGGTTTCCTGCGCTATTTTTTATTTATTTATTTTTTTCCGAGATGCAAACTAAAAACTTTCATGAGCTTTTCGGAGTGATGAAAGATGCCGCTCCTGTTGTCACCAGTGGAGCTCTCATAGTGGCCCTTTTCTCCTGCGTTTTGTTTGGCATCCGAACCTATCTCAGCCTGCCTGAGGAGAGCCTCAGCATCGGAGCGACAGTTTTCCAAAGCGGCCACATCCACCGCCTCTTCCTGTTCCCCTTTCACCACCGAAGCGTCCCTCAGCTCCTGCTGAGCATCACTGCTCTGCTGTTTCTGACTGGCAGTGTGGAGAAAGGCTTCGGCACGGTTCGCTTCCTGTTCATCTTCTTGCTGCTCGCCTCCACTACTGGTGTGATTTACAGTTTCTTGGATCTTCTGCAGGATGCCAGCCAGCACACAGAGGGTTTGCTCCCAGTGGTCTTGGCCTGTGTGGCCCTGACCACCCTACACACTCAGACGACCAAAGGTTTTCTCTGTGGGGTCAGTTTTCCTGCAGTTGCCCTCCCGTGGGTGCTCCTCATCATCTGCACAGTCCTCATCCCTCACAGTGTGCTTCTCTGCAATGTTATTGCCATACTGATCGGCTGGGTGCATGGGAAAGGCTTGCTGTCTCCTGTGGACATGTCTGAGTCCAGGGCTGCAGTTCTGGAGAAGACTCTGCTGTTTAAGTTGCTGAGGAGCATCAGTGGTGTCATGTTCGTCCCTGCATCCTCACAGGAGAGGAGGAAGACCCTGCTTCCACAAATAAATCCCACTCCTGGATCGTACCCAGTTCAAGCTTATGCACCGCTGCCCAGCATTACCACCACTCACAGCCCAGCGACGATGTATGAGGGCTGGCCACACTCAGCCAGCTTGACACCACCTCAACATCCTCATGGGCACATTTCATCAAACAGTGTTGGACACAATCACGGACATTTCTCAGATCAAATTGTGGGACATAGTTGTAGCCATGGCCACAGTCATACTCATGGACCCACGCAGTAGTTGTGGTTTTTAATTTGATTGCTTATTGAGTCCTCTCGCTTCTTTGTGTTGCATTCTTAAATGTTATAGCATCCAAAGTGAAGGACTCAGTAAACACGGTTATTATTTTATACCTTTTTTTTAAATGTGGCGTTTCTTTGCAAAACATTTTTTGTTTTATAACTTTTTATACTTCCAGTAATAAATGCATATTTCGAAAGGTCTCTAGTTGTAAATGTGATCAGATAGCTAATTAAAAGCATCAGGCTGTAATTACTCACACTATCGGGGCAGTTAAATTTATCAAGGTTTTAAAATGTCAAAATCACTAAAATTATCCATGAAAATAAAATACAATCGTTTCAGGGAAACACAAGAGAAAGTGCTGACCAGACATATGGGGGGGCAATACGGAATTTCATCATGTGATACTACTGTGAAAATAATGATGAAAAGAACCTACATTTTTACAATACCACAGTGACTGCATGGCGCAGCATAGTAGCACAAACACATACTTTTATTTGAAATGGGCTTCTTTAGCATTCCACTTAAAGACGTGAGATGCACATAGTAGCTCCATTTATTTATATATTTTTAAATTACTTGTATTTATTGAAACTCTTGTGGAACAAAACAGTAAAAACATGTAAATTTTTTTAACCAAATTAAAACTTATGAAAAATACATTTTATTAACACTGTATAAAAAGTATAGTTGGTAAGCTGCTGTTTTCAAACAGCTGAAAATCATTCACAATCATTCTACTATTGTGGGAAAAGTTTTTTGCCTTTTACAATGCCTTCCAAAAGGAAAACAAAACTCCCAGAATTGGGAACTGTTCCTTGGTCTTCCTGATGCTGTTTGTTCAGTTGGCCCTTTTCTCCTGCGTTTTGTTTGGCATCCAACAAACCACTAAAACAGAACTGTTTGACATCCCCCCAAAAAAAACTTTAAAAGAAAGATTATTTGTCCTATTTATCTAACAATGCATTTATTTTATTTAATGTGATATTGTTTAATAAAATCAACTCAAATAAAAATATCAAATTAGAGTAAGTCATCAACCAGTTTGGTTTAATTCACATTGAATCAAACTGAATCAAAAACGCAAAAAAACAGAAAGAACTGAGAGCCCTACATCACACTGTTATCGTTTCTGTCAGAGCACAGGCACATCATCCAGCCAATGGAAGGACTCATTCTTCCCATGTGTCTCCGTAAATGTTCTTCTTCGCTGAAACGTAAGCAGCACAAAAATGACCAGGTTTAGTCTTTTCCATCCAAACTATGCATGTATTTCTCTTTACTTTTCCCTCCGTTACTGTACTTTCTGCTACAACTTTCCAACTGCAGCCGCTCACCCTGTTTCTTGCTTCTCTCTGGGTCCTTCTCTGTGGGCGCTTTGAGCATGGTGTCAGCCTTCTGAGTGAGCATCACCTCATAGTTTTCCCGGTTTTTGAGCCTCAGGTCCTCATAGAGGATCGATTTCTTCTGAGGTTCTCTGTCTTCCTCCATATACGACTGTACTGAGGCAAACAGAGACAAAGAGATTTGCATCATATAAACAATCAAAATTGTATTATGACTTATTGAGAACTAATTGTGTAATGTGATAATAGCTGTGCACCACATGCAGACATTTTAGTGGTTGCTGTTCGGTGTTTGCCATTTACTGGTATTGGATAGAACAAGATTTTAAAAAGTTACTGGTAATTGAAAAAGAAAAATGTATTTTAATGAAGTCAAAAGATAGAATTGAAACGTAATCAATTACAAATCTAATGATGGCACTTGACTTAATGTAATGTTTTGTTTGCTGATTCTATGTTGCATGACTTTGTGTTTTTGTGTTTGTTATGATGTAAAGCACTTTGAAATACCTTGCTGCTGAAATGTGCTTAACAAATAAAATTTGATTGATTGAAGACGACTTGAGAAATTGTTCGGCTCTTGTTTGAGGTGAACAGTGGCTCTTCTAATATGTACCTGGAGCATTTAAGTCATCTGCTCTGTCCATCTGACCAAGAGGGTCAGAGCTGAATCCATCCTTGGCCTGGCTGGACGCTGCGCCGGGCGCATCTGGAGGCTGGAACATGAAGTCAGACGACGGGCTGTTTGGGTCGCTGAGCTCTGACTGAGGACCACCGGGGCTGTGAGGAGAAGCAAACAAACAAAAGCAGTTGCTGAGGCTGTCGCTAGCAAAAATTGAGACAAAAACAGTCAGAGAATTTAAGGAGGCTGCTCTCTGCTGTGTGTCCGACTCACAAATGCGGCGGCATCCCTGCCCTCTGCCTCAGGATTTCTGCCAGAGGAGAGTTCTCTAGCTTCAGGAGCTTCTCCTTGCATGTTTTCATGTATGACCATTTCCCAGCCAAGTAGCCAAAAAACCCAGCAACTTCAAGATGAAGCATACATAGAGGCTTATTTGTACAGAAACGAAAAAACATGTTTCTTTTGAAAACACTAAAAACTTTCAATACTTTCTACTTTCAACAGTCAGACAATTCAACATTCCCCCGATAATTTTAGCCAACATGTGAAGGTTATCACTCAGACATAAGAAGTTTTAACTTACAGGCCACTTTAGGAAAAGAGCCAAACCTCGGAGACGCAGACAGAGTTCCTACAAACGTTTACAGATCCATGTAACGTTTAGGTCCAACTGACATGACATTGACTTATGAATGTGATTTCACGGTGGGATGCAAATTACCTCTGCCAATTAGGACTTGAGTGATACCCATGCTGATCAGAGAGAAGGGCACCGCTGTGAAAGAAAGGAAAATATTATTGTAAAAGTTCATGTGGGCAAAAGGCAGCTGAAGACCTGAAAAAATTTTGAATTCTTATTTAAACTTACATCTATAAAAGAAGCTCTCATAGTTGCACTCTTTCATTACTCTCTTCTCCTCCTCTGTGGGGATGTAGCCTGCACCCAGTTGACCCTGCTGATAGTTGCATGAATGTTACATTAGAGGCAATCAATTGTAACCCTTGTTAGTTTATTGCTACATAAATTAATATCCAAACTTCACAATATCTCAAACAGCATGACAAAACTGCAAACCTATCCACACACAACCTTCTACCTAAAATGACGGGAAAAGGAGAGGATCAATCAGAGAAGAAGACAAGCGTCCTACGGTGACAGAGGGGTAGCTGCAGTGACCCACAGCTCAGGTGGGAGAATCTGTCAACAAAATAGCTATTAGCGATGGACCTGAAGTCCCATCTCCTTTTTGCCCAAAGCAAAGTATGAGGCAGAAGATGTTCAGCCAGTATAAAGAATAAAGCTGACCACCCAAACCACTTTGTGTGGTGAAAAAGTAGCAATACAAATCAACCAAAACAACCCATGCACACTGCAAAACATGGTGGAAATATGTCTTTTGTCCCCAAAGTAGGGATTGGGATTCCGGTCAGTTCTGACACAAAGATAGATGAAACTATATGCAGGGCCATCATAATATGCAGCTTTTTCATCTTCTCCTTCAGGGTCAACTTCATTTCTCCAATAAACTTAATCTTCTCAGGACACTTTCAACGAGGACAATTGACCAAGTCAGATAATACGAGATTAAATGAACCCGTTCAGTCAAACTGCTCCAGATATTATCAGCACACTGCTGCAGCCTCAGACTGATGAGATTAAAAACCGCGTGGAGAGAGAGAGGGCTGTTTGTGTCCAAAGTCAACGCAAGCTCAAGTTAGCCATCAGGCTAACTGCTCAGATAAAGTGTGTGTTTACCTGCATTTTTGTGCGCTGCTGGTTCTCTGTAAACCCTGGAGGACTAGTCGACATGCTAACGGCTTGCCGTGCTCCTCAAAGCATGTGTTTTAACGAAGTAGAAACCACACAACAGCCAAACTTCATTAGTGTTTGGTACAATGTCATTGCGCCTGCAACGCTCATATAACCCGGAAGTAAAAATAAAACTTGGCTTTATCTAACTGGTTCAACTAGGAAAAGGGTCACTATTGTTCCTTGATCATGAAAAATAATTAAGCAACATGGACAACATGGAAATAAAATTTCCGATGCATCTTATTAAACAAGTTTCCAATTGTATCTTATTTTGAAAGTTAATCATACATCGTCAGTTAGCGCCCTCTGATGGTTGTGAAAACATCCATTTGGGAGTCAAAGCAACTGTGAACCATTTTTAGCTTTGTGGCAGGGTGATTCATCCCAATCAAAGAGGCTACAACCAACAAGGGATACAATTTACACAAAAGGATTCAAAAAATAAAATTATTCTACAGTGTTATGTCCCATATCTATAGATATAGAACATAAGGGCTCACACCAAAAGGCCAGCATGGAGTGTGATTGCTTTTCTACAAGGTGCAATAGCAGTACTTGGACCCTAGATGATGCTCTTACACTTGCAAAGTAACACTATTGACTACACTTGGGCTGTTTTCTGTATAGACCTGCATTAAAAGAAAAACTCTTAAAATTTTCAAATTTTACAAGACACAACAAAAAAATGAAAAAGTAGGGTAACTAAATTAGAGAAGTTGATTTTAATTTGAATTATGCTGTGTGACGCAATATATATTTTACATATCATCTTCTCTGTCTATTTATGTCTGTCAGACAGGTTCATCATTACTCTCTGTTAAACTAGTCCCAGGGGCGTATCTGGGATAATGTGTGTTGACATTAGTCTCACTGGGTCACCGAGAGGTGAGCTGGGCAAACCATTCTTCAGTTATGTATACTGGTAAAATTGTGCTTTGTGAAATATGCTGGGACAAAACTGTGTAGAAAAAGGGAATTTATTCTAGTTTTTATCCCTCGTTTATAGCTTAGATTGATGTACTAATAAAAATCAAATTCAGTCGATTTCAGTCTCAAAATGAGAAATATCCCTCAAAAGATTTGCAAACCAGTGCTTCACTCCAGCTCCTCTTTATGTTGGCCCGTCATATACAATCTCATTAAAATGAAAATCATTTGTGGTAATAACATGATGAAATGTGGAGAAATAAGAAGAAGCATTTTTAGCATGGTGCACCAAACAAATGAGGAACTCAAAGAATATTAGAACGGATGGGAATCATGAAAACATATTCACGAGGTGTTATGAAACTTAAACAGCAATAGAAAGGGATTGTAGCCTGTCACTCACAACTATCGAAACATCCATGGAAAGTCCAGTACATTAGCTTGACCTGAAGTGACTCTAAGCTCCCATCAGCTGGTTTGTAGGTCAACTGATGTCTGAAGTATTGATCAGTGGGTAACTATTGTTAAAAAAATAAAAATCTATAGCTTTTTACTCCAAAAATAGAACACTGACACGACCACAAACTCAAGTTGTGCTGTTTTGATTCAGAACACATCCTGTACCCCTCCCACAATCCAGCTATTCCCATGAGGTTGTGGATAAACCTCTGGGACCAAATCCTCTCCCACAATTAATCAAAGGGTCAACCAGCATTTTAATGCTCTACATGACAGAACAGAATATTAATGAATGAGGGGAAAAAAGGGTTTTCTCAGAAAAGGTCTGTGGAAGGTCACTTCTTCACAAAGGACAAAAGGAGAACTAGTCATAGATTCCGGGTGCAAAATCTGCAAAGCATTTCGGGTGAGCTGAAGTTAACCAGCAGCAGGTGTAGAGGTGCAGGAAGACCACATCACCTCCAGGCTTATGGCCGGGTATAATGTGAGCAGTGGATTGCGACAGAGCAGGAAGAGATGTTACACCAGCGACAGGTAAGGTTAATCGAAGTTTGAAAGGTGTGTCCAGATTATCTAGTGGGAGGTATGTGAGGGCAATCATCTTCTGATGCCTCATTTGTAAAGAGGCAGTATTTCTAAACTTGCAGTCCAGGTGAACTTCCCACTAAAGAAGGATGGATTCCCTCGGCGTGCCACAGGTGAGCAGAGAAAATTTTTATCTTCCATCACAAGAACAGGGCCCAAAAAACAAAACTTGCAATGTCTATATAATAAAAAGAAAACATTTTAGAAATTAAACTGATGTATATGGAATCAAAATATGTTCCTAATGCATAGGGCATCTTAGATTACTAATGCTAGTAACGTTGTCTGGACATTACATTAAATTTGGGCAAATTACCAATGGAAAGCTCACATTGAGCACATAAAACATTTATTTAATATTTCATTAAATAAATAAAATGTTTATTTAATTAAGTTAAGTTGCTTGGAGAAACTTAATGGGAATAAATTTATTTAACAGAAAATTCAGAGGAGATACAGGAGGTCTGTTATCAAAGAGTTAATTTATAAAGGCTAAGTTTATTCAGTAAATCTTTTGTTTATGCATTTATTTGTGTGAATGGAATTTTACTGCAACCGCAGCATGTGACTACAAGATCAATAACATGGCATGTGATCAGCTGTGTGTGTCTGTACATTTGCAGTTTCCCAATAGATGTGATACTGTGGGTAGAAAATATGTTTATGTGTCATAAAAACCTGAATACCACTGGCTGCATATGGTAAAAATGTATTTTTGAAAGTTAAGATACAACAAACAGAATGTTGCATATGCAATACATCTCAAGCATGATCTGTGTATTATTTTCTTTTTCAGTCATCTGACACACAGAACAACACTAAGGACAACCAAGATGAGAAATATGAAAAGAAAACTAAAGGTTACATTTTTCATGGCAGTAATCAGCAATAGAATTATGTAAAACAGTGATTTCTAAAGATAAGAAAGGCTCATTTGTTTAATTTGGACTCTTACATGTTTCAGATGTCAAAGTGAGCCCGGAACACTCCACTCTGGCTTTGGTGGAGCAGGATTCAGAGGACCCTTGGGATCTTCCTGAGCTGAAAGACACAGGCACCCCATGGTCAGGTGAGGGTGATTTGTATCGGTACATATTTACATACCTGTCTCCAATGTTTGGTAAAATTTCCTTTTAAACTGTATGAATTGGGGGAATAGGTTTTTGGTTTTCATCCACAAACCTCTCACAATAGTTTGCTTGAATTTTGGCCCATTTATCCCAAGAGAACTGGTGGAAATGAGTTAACTTTGCACAACAAACCTGATTCATTTAGCTAAGAAGACATAGCTTCTTCTTAACATGGTGCTTCCACCTCTGTACTTCACAGTTAGGATGAAATTTGCCGAGTTCCAAACTCCCTGTTCTGTTTATCCAATTATAACAATGGTCATTATTGTTGTAATATAAAAACCGGAACCAGAGATAGCTAATTACTTTTGCTTGGTTAAAGTATAGATGATCTTATTTGTGTAAAGAAATCTATCTACACTACACAGTGTGAGTAACTTCACTCAACAGAGAACTAACCAAAAAAAAAGTGCACCAGATTCAGACACACAGCTGGAGTTCACGAAGTTTGAACGACACCTTTGTTGTTCTGATATTAGTTCCTATCTGCTGAGCCTCCTGAGACATATAAAAGTGAAAAAGATAGAGTACATATTATCAGTGGTACTTTAACCTGCTCTAATATCTGCTGCATTACTTAATTACATTTTATATTGAAGCTAAAATTCTTGGGAAAGTATTTCTTCTGCCATAATTTCTATTTTGTAATTATGTTATCTATTTGGAAGGGTTTTTTTTTAATTATTATTTTAGCCTTTAAATGATCAAACTTTGCACATAACTATAAATTATGTTTAAATATAAAATCAGATGTTCTGATCAGCTACTCAGTACTCATATAGCCTTTTTACCAAATATGTTTCACTCTAATTTCTTGGATGAATAGTTCTTAATTTTACTTAACTAAAATATGTATTGAAGTAAAGTTACTAATCTAATCAGAGCCCATCTCCTTCCTGAACAGGATGAGAGATAGACAACCCCTTGGTGTTAATAATTGTTTAAACAGACAAACTTGGCACTGTCATGCATATGGAAGTAGTACCCATGGTTTCAAATGTACATCGCCAATATCACAAGCTTCTCCCTAAAATCCATTCTTGATTATATTTTCTATTAATAGGCTTGAATTCTCTTGACTTTTTTTTTTTATCACTTATATCATTACATGACTCACTTTATTGATATTTGAGACACCTTCTAAGCTACCAGCAGACATTAGGCATTGATTGCGGAACTCTTCAATTGAACTTGTGGTGAACAAGTTGTTCTAGTTTATGCTGCTTTATATACCAGCCTTGAACACATAGAATAATCTATTTCTATGTGCATGTAACAACACCATACAGAGTCATTAACTATTAGATACTCAGTTCCAAGAAATTAAGACTGAGTAGTCAAATGGCACTGAAGATAATATAATTATTATAGAAAAGGAGGACAAAAAGCATGGGTGTAATAAATTATATGATTGTGGTAATAATGGGAGAAACTGCTGAGTGGGAGCCAAAAATATTGCTGACGGGATGCCAAAGTTAAGATAAAGGCACCGTCAAGATTGTGTATCTCATCAACATTTCTGTTGCCAATATTTCAGTTGTAGTCATTCCAACTGAAATAAAATATAGATTTTTTTCTAACACTAGAAAAAAGGGTGTTTAACCAGATTATTCTGTGTCACTTTTCATGACTTTGCCCACATATTCATTTGTTTCAGAGCTGGATACCAAGGGTAAAGTGCTGAGAGTGCTGGTTTCAGTGATGAAGTTCATCATCCTGCTGGGCCTCCTTTACACATTCATCTGCTCCCTCGACATCCTCAGCTCAGCCTTCCAGCTGGTTGGAGGTAAATGCATTTTTAACTTAGAGCCTGCAAAAAGTAGTGCAAAAAAAGGCCTTTGTTGTACAATAAATGTAATTCAGTCAAAAATTCAGTTTTTCTAATAATTTCTTCACATCAAAATAACAGACCAGCATCCATTTATATTTAGCACGATTATAAAATAGGTATGAGACGGTCCCTTGTTCATTTTGTCCAGGCAAAGCAGCAGGCGATATCTTTCAGGAGAACTCCATTTTGTCGAACCCTCTGGCTGGTTTGGTCATTGGCGTTCTTGTCACCCTGCTCGTCCAAAGCTCATCCACCTCCTCCTCCATAGTTGTCAGCATGGTCTCCTCAAACAGTGAGTGTGAACCTCTTTAAACAACCGCAGCACAAAGCTGAAGGGTTAAAAGAACACACGGACAGACGATGATTCGGTTTGACCTGGATCTGTGTTCTCCGACAGTACTCACAGTCCAGGTGGCTGTTCCCATCATCATGGGCACCAACATTGGCACTTCTGTTACAAATACACTGGTTGCCATGACGCAGGCTGCTGACCGCAGTACGTTTCGCAGGTAATACTTTGACTATTTTTCTTTTATACAGAGGGATGCAACTATTGAAAAAAAAATAGCAAACACTTTAGCCTTAGCTAACCATGAGGATGTTTGATTTTGTTTTTCTTTAGCAGTCACAAAACATGTAAGGGTCACAGTGAGGAAGACCTTTATTCAAATATAAATAGTAAATTGGATAACAGAAAATACATACAGTGCCTTGCCGAAGTGTACAAACCCTACTGAACTGTTAGTCACAATACAACCACAAAAATATTGTAAGTATTTCATCGATCATGAAATGGTGCATAATTATGATGTGGAAAGAATCTTATTGCCTTGCTTTCGCTATAAGTACAGCTGCAAGTTTTGTTGGACCTGTGATTCGACTAGGTTTTTACATGTTTGTTCTTGTATGGTGAAAAGCTTTATAAGTTAAGAATTTTCATCATTTTTAACCTCAGTTGAAGAACAAAGAATCAGCACATATGAAAAACTCAAACCTCTACCTGATCAAATGTCTTATCAGCAACAAAAACAATCAAATAAATATACAACTGATACAAATGTCCATGCTGAGCTGTTATAGTAATTTCAGCTGTATTGCTTGGAGGCTGTAATGTTGAAGTCTAATATTTCTTCTGTCTATGCACTTAGGGCCTTTGCAGGGGCTACCGTGCACGACTTCTTTAACTGGCTCTCTGTTTTGGTGCTGCTGCCTCTGGAAGTGGCCAGCGGTTATTTGTACCGTGTGACCGGGCTCATCATCAACTCCTTTCAGATCGAGAGCGGAGAGGCGCCAGACCTGTTGAACGTTATCACTGATGTCCTCACAGAGGCCATCATACAGGTGAGATACCATGAATGTTATCTTAATTATTAGGCCTAAGATACGTTTGTCCTTGTGTAAATCGTCAGAAGATAAGATCAGCATTGCATTTGGATTACTCTTCTACTATTGTTTATCTGGGTTTTTTTTTTTAAATATTTTTTTTAATCAGTGCCCCTCTTTTTGAAATACAAAAATGTCACAGTGAGATACATTTCAATGAAGATACTTAATAATACCCAATAACACTCCATAATCTGCAGTTTAAGGGTGGTAGTCCCGGTAATGTTGTTGTCTTCATGTTCTCATCTTTATCTGGATGATAAGAGACAACTGTAAAGTGCTTTTATCTTTGAACTGCTTACTTCTTTTCTTCTGATTCAGCTGGATGAAACTGTCATTGGTGACATTGCCACTGGAGATGCCAGGAATAAAAGCATGATCAAGATATGGTGCCAAACTGCAAACGAAACCGTAAGACACACAGTGAGCTGTGTCAAATTTGCTACAAATTGCTGGCAGTGTACAATGAATTACTGTCTAACTATGTTTGTGTTTTAGGTCTTGCAGAACTTCACAGTTCCTGGTATACAGAACTGCACCTTCCCAACTCTCTGCTGGGTTGAGGACAACTATACTGTAATAGTGAAAAACGTGTCTGTAATGTCCAACATCAAGAAATGTAAGACAAAAAAAATTTTCTTCTTTCACACTCATTTGAAAAAAAAAAAAACAATCATAAAATCTATGGTGTAGTCAGTAATACAATGAAGGCACTGGTTCTCATGGATCTTGAAACTTTTTCCATTTTGTCACACTATATAACCAGATGTATAATAAACCTCTGAGCCATTCACTGTGCTTCTAATGAGACTGCAGTGCATAGACTGCATCTCTTTGTCAATGTAGGTGACATTTAAATCATAGATATCTGAGAAAAGAAGGTTGCACAAATATCTTTGGTCCAGACATTGGTTATTCCTGCTTTTACTACTTTGTTATTGTTATTTTTGGGCATTTCCCTTCATGGTGTTGCCACACCACAGCTGCTAGTACACAAACTTGGCAGATGCTTAGTGCCAAATGGGATAAGCAAGGCACAAGAGTCAAACTGGGAACCCCCACCTTCTCTACCCCGAGCCAATCTGTATACTTCTTTATCCACTCAAAAAAAACCAACCAAAACTTGAATCAGTTTTATACCTTTGTCTAATAAGATGTAATTAATTTGAGAAATTGACAAGATTTTTTTAAATTGACCAAAGTAATTAATATGTATTATTTGTTTTTCTGAAATGAGGTTTACCCAAAACCTAGAAACCGTGACTGTAAAACATGAAAATATCCCTAACCATTACTTTTGTTTGCGGTATGACCCCTGAGTCAAACATTTCTGTTTTAAGCTGATCTTGATCAATAGTTTTCTAGACCTTCTGAAGGTACCTCAAGTATTTTTTTCTGCCTTTTCTTGTTTTTAGCTTCACTTCTGGCACCTGATTATAACATACTGTGCAGTGATTGCTTACAATGAGAAAACTGGAACCTATTTAGAGTATAAAAATAACAGTACACATCAGCAATGGCCAGTAAAATGACAGTACAGCTGCTGCATCCTTCTTATGTTCATTTACTGTATAAGATAAGATGTTCTTTATTAATCCCAGAATTGGGCAATTATTGGGCAGCATGACATCGTTAACAGATAACATACTCAACATAGATAAAAATAAGATATAGATTTCAATACAATAAACTGGTGTCATCAAAATTGAGGCTCATGTTTTTACAGTATGCTATTATCAATTTTACTGAGCTGGTGCAACCTGATGATGGCTGTGTATGAAAATCCCAGTAGGTCACCAGTCTCTACCTTCCTCAAAATCCCTTAAATGCCATTTCTTCACCAAAATTAAATTTTAAATCTTGTCATGATGATGTAAATCCTCAACGCCATCACCTTCATGTTATTTGTGTGTGCGTGTGTGTGTTTTTGCAGGTAATCACCTCTTTGTGAATACAAGTCTGCCTGATCTGGCTGTGGGTCTCATCCTGCTGGCTCTCTCTCTGCTGGTTCTCTGTTCCTGTCTGATCTGCATTGTAAAGTTGCTTAACTCCATGCTGAAGGGACAAGTGGCTTCAGTCATCAGGAAAATCCTCAACACTGGTGAGCAACTTCACATTCTGGAGATCCAGTCAGCTGAATAACATGAATAAGTTGGCAAAAAGTATTAAAATGTGCACATGCATGCATGTGTATGTGTGCACAGATTTCCCGTTTCCGTTTGGCTGGGTAACAGGTTACATCGCCATCTTAGTTGGAGCAGGAATGACTTTCATTGTGCAGAGCAGTTCAGTCTTCACATCGGCCATCACTCCTCTTGTTGGTGAGCATAATCAATGTATATAATAAGTGGGCATAAGAAGTGGTATTAAAAATTTGTTGGATTCTAATTAATTGATAACTATTGGTGAAATAGGTATTGGTGTCATCAGCATAGAGAGGGCATATCCACTGTCTTTGGGCTCAAACATTGGCACCACCACCACAGCCATTCTGGCAGCCATGGCTAGTCCCGGAGACAGACTGGCAAATGCTCTGCAGGTCAGTAAACCAGCCACAAAATAACTGGTAATGGTCACTATGTGACACACTTTTATTGTACTGCATATAGTTTTTACTTGCTTGGTATGGTGTTGAACACAACTGTTTCTTCTTTTTCTAGAGAAAATGTTGCTAATACCATTTGACTGATTTATAAGTCTAAATTAATTACTATGGAAAACATTTAGGTCAAATAAAAATTTCAAAAGAGGATGACAAAAGAAGAAATGTATTGATTTTGTATATTACAAAACCCTAAAAAAACAGGCATTTCATATTTGCCTCACACAAATGAACTAATTTGAATTACTGCTTTAATGATTGATGGCTGTCAATTAGCTCTTTAACAGAAATCACTGGATGTAAGGGAACATTCCATCAGGCACATAAAACCTGAATGTGCATAGAAACATTTTTAGTTTTTGATTCTCTTTTATTCGTAAGTAAAATAAATTGAATTAATAAAATGTTTCAATTATTTGTCTAGATTGCCCTTGTCCACTTCCTGTTCAACATCTCTGGAATCATTTTGTGGTATCCAATTCCCTTCACTCGTGTTCCCATCCGGATGGCTAAAGGTCTTGGAAACATCACCGCCAGCTACCGCTGGTTTGCTGCAGTGTACATCATCTTCTGTTTCTTCGTGTTACCCCTGTTAGTATTCAGCCTGTCGCTGGCCGGTTGGGAGGTCCTTGTGGGTGTGGGTGTACCTTTAGTTGTCTTATTGATCATCGTGGTAGTGATCAATGTGCTGCAGAAAAGGAAGCCTGGATGTCTGCCTGCACGATTGCGATCCTGGGACTTCCTCCCTCTCTGGGCCCACTCCCTGGATCCCTGGGATAAAGTGGTTGTAGCATTCACAGCTAAATGCTGCTGCTGCTGCAAATGCTGCCAAGTCTCAAATGATGATCAGGAACATGAAGTACAAGAATCTGTAGAGCAGAGCACAGAAATACACAAAGCAGTGTACGATAATCCAGTGATGGCTGTAGAGAAAGAAATAGAGGATGAGATAAAGATAGAACTAAATACTTTAAAAGTAGCAAAACTTTGAGATGTGATATTTATTTTGTATGTGATTTCTTTTGTAGGATTTGTTGAGGAACAGTGGTCATGGCACATGAACAAACAGAAATAAAAATATTTATATATCTGTAAGTGAAAAATAATAAGAAAAACGATAAACACTGTGAAGTGTTGATGGTTGTGGTTCATCAAAGTAGTGAATTTGTTAGGATTGCACTTTTGTTTTATTAGACAGATTGCAGATGCAATGGATCCCATGTCTGTCAGTTTGCTACTCTTGTTATAACTTTCACCCAACTGATTTCACTTTTACATTTTTGAAGTTCGGTTGTATGAAAACGCACAACACTGATGTGTCTTTCAAGACACAGATCTGATCAATGTCATTTTGCAGAATCAGAGGTTTCCTGAGCTGATGTCATGGAAAAGTCAGTGCCACAGGGGATTTCTTATATTTTTTGAAGAAACCTTTAGCTGTTTGTGCAAATAACATTACATCAACTTATGCACCCCTGTCACTGATACTTTACTTAATGTCTGTAATTCTTTTTCAACAAGGTTCCACGTAAAACAGGTGCCATAAAAAGCAAGAATAACTACAACAATAATTCCTGCATGCCCTTGCCCTTGGTGTTTAAGGGGAAGAGGCTTCAGACATCTTCTTCCACACCTGGAATTGCATACTTAGCTAACCTTTATTTATAGTCGAGCGTAGCTACATAAATCTAACCCATGTGTTAATATCCTGTCAAATTGTGAAATTTCCAAAATGTGCCATGAGCTTTTTCTACATGCAGGCTGTGCAATGTGTTAAAGTGCAAAAGCATGTGGAAAATACTAAATAGACAAAGAACTGTAATGTTTTTCACATATCTGTCAGTTTTTTGTGTTTTTATATAATTTTATTTTGCTGTGAATAGACAACAGACATAGAACATTTACACATCATTTTAAGGTGTTAATAACTTAATAATTGAAAAGATAGATTATTTTCTATTAGCCCATTCTAACAATGCACAATTATTGTATTCAAAGAATATAGAAACTAAGTTTGGATGACTTTACATTTAATGAACCTTTTTATATGTTTATTATTTAATTTAAAGCCATGTATTTTGAACAATGGTATTAAATATTTATAAACACAAAATAACACTAAAAAAATGATTGATCAAGGAAGTTCAGTAACTGTCTTGCTGAAATCACCAGTGTCATCATTAAAACATTTCCTGATCAGTATGTATGTTTGACCCTGTATTTATTGCCCTCTTATCACAGTTTTTCCATGACAAAACAAAATGAGCGTGGGCAATTAATATAGATAATGAACTCTTCAACACATTCTGAGAAACAAACAAGCTCTGTGTCAATAAACTCTGTCATCATCCTTATTTCTATCCAATCACTATTTCACCATTTGAGCGCTCTTTAAAGACCAGAGGGGTTTTTTGATGCTGGTTAATGAATATTCAGTCCCATTTGTCGATTTTTTTTTCTTTTTATCTTTTGTGTTTTGTCAGTATTGAGGAAAATCAAACTGTTGGCCTGACAAAGAGACATGTTCAAAGATTACCACTTACACAATCAATATATCATCATTGACTGTACACTATGCATGACACAACAACCACAAAAGCTCATTGTGAAAAACTGACTCACTTCACAAGGTGACATATGCTCGCTTATCTAAACCTTTTGTTAATATGTCATCAAATTATTGCTTAAAGGGCTTCCTAATGGCCAACTTGTATCTACAAATGTATTACAACACTGCCTATTTCTAAGAAACATCACCTCCAAGAACAAAGGCTGAATACTTTCGTCAGACATAGGACAACCCACAGTGGAAAAATGTTCTCTCATATCAGCCACTTTCAACAAATGTATTTGCATTCCAGTTTGAAAACGGGGCTGAGAAAATATAACTGGAACATTTCTCTTTGGGTTATTAAAATATAATATTTTGTTGTGTAAGGTATGATTCATAGATGTGGTGAGATTTATTCCAAAGTACTTTTATTTATCTGTAAGGTAAAGGAAAACACTATATGATTTTCACATTTATTTACAAAGTCTTGAAGGTACAGCATACGTTTGTGTTAACTCCTCTAAGTCAATAGAATCACCTATCAAAGTAGGTACCGCTTCAAGTCTTTTGGTCGATTCTCAGCAACGCTGATTATCTGTCCAGTCAGGCTGGACAGATAGCAGATAAAACATTATTTTTGTTATTCTTGTCACAGATTCAAAGCTGAATTCAGGTCTGAGTTTTATGCTCTTATCTCAGCCATTCCATCAGTGATTCTGTATAATCAGAGTTATTGCCATGCTAGAAAACAAACATCTACTCAAACTCGAGTCTTTTGCAACAAGTTTTCTCTCAGTCTTTAGTCTATCTCCCCATTCATCGTTCTAACATCTTTACATGGGACGAAGGAAATCATTCTCAAAGGATAATCCTGTCTTCACCATGTTTCATGTAGTGGGACAATCATGATTGTCCAAACATGTTTAAAGGATCTTGGTTCAACACTGAACCTCAGTGTAAAGTTAGCTAGAATTGTGTCCTTGTCTCATGTGTTTAAGATGCTGTTTGCTAATACTCTCTAATAAACAACAGACCTTCACAGCACACTTTATGGATTCAAAGGGGGTTAATATAAATGCAAGCCAGTTGCCAACATTCCTTGGTGCATAAAAGACATATTATATAAGATATGAGATATATTTTTTCATCTTGTCATTCACTTGCATTCAAAAGGTTCTAATAGTTACTATGAAAAGCATTGGACTAAAAACGCTGCCATCTAATGGTGAATACAAGCCATCAACAAGGCATTTGAGGACAACTACAGCTTTTGAAAGGACTTTTTATGCAATTGTTCATCAAACCTTTTAGTTTAATGATGCAACATTTATAATACTATCCAAAGTGTCAACTTTAAATGTGATTTTAATGCATTATCTGTATTCAGATGTGTAAGTCATGTTTTCTTTAAACAGGTTCTTCATGCTGGTGTTTCAGCGGTAACTTTCCCTCTCGGGTCATTTCCTGCATTGACCAACAGCTGTTAAGAGCAAAGTCCCGAAAACAAAATTGTAGCCTAAAAGCTTAAAATGTGTGGCGTGCATTAGCTAGTAGATGTTAATTACAACCCCAAGACCTGCATGTAAATGCTGTTGTGATCACAAGCTGATTGAGGACACTTTTTCATATCTTAATTAGGACAGGACAACAATTTGAAAAAGAAAACAAAATAATTTATTTTTCAAACCAAGAGGCAGTTTGTGGTTATTACAGACTGCAGATGTGTGTTTATACACCTATTGCAGACAAACAAAATCAGCTTACTCCTACATCCACTACTCATTAGAACTGCTAATTAAGTAAAAGATAAAGCACCATATACAAAAAAGAAAAAAAAAAACATTAACACAGGATACATTTGAAATTGTAGCACCATTCATTGAATAACTCTATAGGACAAAATAATCATTTACACTTGGATGGGCTTCTACATAATTCACAGGCTTGTGTTTCCATGTGCCTTTTTCAGCCGAACGGGGAACCCTTAACATACAGGACTGCTGCAGATGTCCATGCATGCAATGATAGGCAGCTTATAGATTCAGAAGACACTTCGGTCCTCTCCATTTTGTTCTTTTTTCCCCCCTGCTTCTTGTCTGGATTTAAGGGAGTGTTTTTAATGTTGTTGCTATCAGAAGGCATTAAAAAAATTCCCAAAAATAGATGAAAGAGACAATTTAAGTTAGAAAGGGACAGGTCCATAGTAGGCGGTGTACGCTGCGACAATGCCTTCAGTGTCAGCCATCTCATCACAGGCAACATTCAGCTCACACACCTCTCTAAGGCTGTAAGGAAAGACAGAGTCAGACATGTGTAACATCCTGTTGTTGATCTAGCAGCAATTAGCTCAATTAACTGCAAATATTTCTGCAAATGTTAAAATGAAAAGATAAGACTGATTATACCTTTCCAGCTGCAGGGGGCTGAGATTGCCTTGGGCAGCTCTTCTTCTCCTGAGAAGAACAGAAGCCAGATCTCTCTTCATAACCACATGGGACTCTGAGGAACGAAGGAGAAAACAACATATGGAACTGTTCTTTGTAAGTTCTAATGGAACTATATTTCTAAAAACCAGAGAAATTATTCTCAATTCAACAAAACCCCAGCTGATTACCTTCAACACTGGCTGACTCTGAGGAGGATGAAGAGGAGGAAGATGAAGAGGCAGCAGAGTCAGAGGCTGAGGAGTTCGATTCAGAGGAGGAAGACTCTGAAGATTCAGCAGAGGAGGACTCAGAAGACTCAGAAGACTCAGAAGACTCAGAGGACTCAGAGGACGAGGAATCTGATGTTGAATCGGAGGCTGAGGAGTCGGAGGCAGAGGATGAAGCTGAATCAGACTCGGATGAGGAAGAGGATGATGAAGCGGGAGCATCCGCTGCTGGATCAGCTGCTGGATCAGCTGCTGGATCAGCTGCTGGATCAGCGGCTGTGTCAACAGCGGGATCCACAACGACCTCGGGTTCGACTGCTGAACAGGACAAAACAAAATGTCAAACCATTGTTAGGCATTTACATCGTCTATACACACACACATACACCACTGAGATCAACGACATTTGATGCAAAGGTTTTCTTCTTACCTCCCATGGACCAGCACACCGACAGAAGAGCACAGATGGAGAGCAGAGTCAGAGTCTTCATGATGTCTTGTAGATTTGGTCCTCTCTGTCGTCAAGCTGATATTTTATCAGTTGCTTTTCTTCCGATGTCTTGTTCTGTTTCTGTCCCCAAAGTCGAGGTTAATATATACTGTAGTCCAGCTGTATTGTCAGACCAGACCCACACATTGAACCCAACTCTCTGATTGGCTGGAGAATCAAATATCAACGTTTCCGCTTCCACTTGTCATGAAAGCTCCCACAAACGCCCACCCTCTGGCACTGAGTCGAAAAACTCATGCAGCGTACACAGCCACAAGCATTCCTTTCATTTGCCTGTTTGCAGACTTCATGGCAGGGATTGTACCTCTTCGATGCTGTATAAAAGTATTCACATCCGCTGGAATTTTTTCATATTTTGCCATGGTGCAGCCACTTAAATGTAAATTTAAGGGAAATAACTCAGGTTCACGACAATTTGAGTGGGGCAGTCTGTGACCATCATTTTTTCAGCCTTGCCACAAATTCTTAAGAGGATCTATGTTTGAACTTTGACTTGGCCATTGTAACAGATGGATATGTAAATATGAATATATCTAAGGCATTCTACGGTCTCTCTGGAGAATGTTTAGGCTTGTTTTCCTGCTGGAAAGTGAACCTCAAACCCAGTCTCAATACATTTGCAGCATAAAACAGGATTTTATGCTGTTTTTGTTCCGTTCCCTTTTCTCCATCAACTCTGACCAAATTCCCAGGCCTTGTTAAAGAAGAGCATCCCTACAGCATGTCATGCTCTGGCCATCATGTTTTATGGTGAGAATGGCATGTTCAGGCTGATCTGCTGCATGAGTTTTCCATCAAATGTACAGTTTTGTATGTGGCCTGAAAAGTTCATTTTTGGTTCAACCTTATCGCCTTCTTCCACATGCTTACAGAATTTTTGCGTCTGACAAACTGCACACAGAAACTTTTGTGAGTTTGTTTCAACAGTAACTTTCTTTGTACCATTTTCATTAAAGTGGAGTTTTGGACTGACAAATCCCCCCTGTCAGTTACCAAGAGTATTTTGACTCGTTGTCTAATTAATACTCTCCTTGCCTGGATTGCCAGTGCAGCTGGATAGCTTTGTCTTGGAAGGTTTGCAGTTTTCAATACTCGTTTTTTTCAGCACGAATTGAGATGTTTAAAGCTTGAAATATCGTTTCCTAATCTAATCCTGCGTTACAACGTTCTCTCTGACCTGTTGGCTATTTGTTGAGTTTCTTGGTCTTCATGATGCTCTTTGTTCAATGGTGTTTTCTAACAAACTCCTGAGAAAAGCTACATTCATGCAGAGATGACATTAGAGGAAAATACAAAGTATACATCCATTTTTGTCACATTTGTACATCAGAAGTGTTGAAAAGTTTTTAATCATTTTCCTTTGACTTAAAATTTCTAAACTGCATGGTTGGTCTGTCACAGAAAATCCAAAGAAAATTCACTGAAATTTGTCTCTGTCAAACATATTAGCATGAAACATTTAAAAACAACCACAGTTGACTAAATTTGTGTTTGCAAAGTGAAAAAAAGGTAAACAGGTTCATGAGGTTTCAAGACTTTCCTATTGCATTGTAAATGCTTAGAGTTAAACCGCTAAACGTGATAAATCACCTACACTCGGGGTAGCTGATTTAACTTGTACTTGCCAGTACAAGAGCCATTTGTGGCCCTTGGATTGATTTTTTTGTGGCCCCAACAGGACATAGAGTGGCACAGCTTTGTCCTGTTTAGCACAGGTGGTTGATACTGACGGAAAGGTTCTATTTTTAATCAGGGTAAAATAATTACCAATATAATTTCTTAAAATGGAAAATGTTATGTATGATACACATTTGAGTTTAACTAATCATGTTTGTATAATAAGTAGAACATCATCTATGCAGAGATGTTTACCAAAAAGGTAACTTTCTCATAACTGTCCTGCTGCTTTCTTGATAATAGTAATATATATATATATATATATATATATATATATATATATATAT
>SZYC01000093.1:445886-475846 GCA_010883035.1 Poeciliopsis occidentalis
ATATATATATATATATATATATATATATATATGTCACCCAAATCAGCTTTTAATTTATTTTACATACTTAAAGTATGTAAAATACTTTAAAATGCTTACTTAAAGTAAGCATTTTGAAAGCACGTGACCCAAATTCAGTTTTAATAGCTAAAATAAATTTGCTCAATCCAGCTCAAAAGAATTTTAAAACTAGATGATCTTCTTTTAATATAGCGAACATGTAGAATCCTTTTTAAGTTTCAGATTCCAATATCCCTTATCTATATATAAAGAAAAAGCTAATTGAATTGAATTTTTCTTATTTTATTTTACTTTTGACCTGCCAATAATTGGTCCATTTGACAAAAAGTCTGGATACCCTCATGCAGATTTCTCTATAGCAACAATCCAGTCTTTCTTCCTTCTCAATGAATCTCAAACTGATCTTTTTGTGTTTATCGTTTCTGCCAATTCTGTGCATCTTCTTGAAACCACAGTTACCAAGCCCTACAAGTCTACAGTGGCGTTACAAGATTTCCACAAAATACCCCTAAGATGCAATTGGATTCTAATCATGGAGTCCCAGAGGAACGCTGTGTCTTCCACAACAAGGTTGCTTCTTGTCCCATCACTGTTGTGCTCCTACACTTTTTTGCCCCAGATGTGATCCCCCACCCCCACAAACCCCAAACTATAGCTTCAGACGACCGCAACCTACTAATCGAGTGACACGGAACAGCAGTGAGCCTCATTATGCGACAGAGCTTAATTAGAGTGCTGCTCAGACTCTCTCAAACCGCAGCCAGTCACTATTTCCAGATTCTACTTGGCCTGGGACCTGGAGAGATCCAGAGCACGGCCACGGCTTGCAAACACCGACCTGTGGCCCAACACACGGCCTTGCTTGAGGTATATTTAGGCAAGCCCCATGTGTTGGATGCAAAGCATATTGCATGCGGCTTTGGCTGCAGCATTGTGTTTATATGATATGGTTCAGGAGTAACCATAACTGCGTTTTTTTTTTTGTGGGGGGGTTGATAAAAATAAATATTTGGAGTTTGCTAATTTGGCTCAAACTGTGCTGCACTTGTGAAGATCACCAACCATTCATGGTTCATATATAAATATCCTTGCGGACCCCTGATAGGTTCATCTGTCATGTGGGAAGAGACTCAGTCTGCTGCAGAGTGACCTCGGTGTCCGTAATGTATCGCTGCCTGTCGTTATTCCTGGTGTCAGTGATTTGTTTTGGACCATAAGCTGTATAATTTCAGTGTCTGGTTCAAATCTCCATTTTTGTGGATGTATTTCAGAGTGTGTGGGGGGACAAAGTCGTAGAAAACAATTGCTATAATGTCCACAAAGACGCTGGAAAAACAGCGTCTGGGGCTTTTCTGCCTTGGGTCAGTTTCTCCTGTGGCGCTCGGCAACAAGCAGTGCTTATTTTCTGTTTTTTCATGTTCTTGCTGGCCCAAGCATGTCCACTGGAGAAACAAACTGCGGATAGATCCTGTGCCATCAATTGTCTCTTTCTAAGCACGGAACATTCTGAAAGGAGATCATCCCACAGGCGGATTATCAAAGAGAAAAAAGAACATTTCAAGCACAAACAATATGGTACAAAAAGAAAACATCTTTATTGATTTTACTCTATTTTAGCAGCAACAAGTTCAGATATATTCTAATTAGAGATCTGCATATCCTTTCGTATGGACATAAAGATCAAAACAAGGAAGTAAAAGAAAGAACAGACTTGACTCTTTTCAACTAAACCCTAAGCCCATTTTGCTGTTATTTTATACTGATTTGACATTTTGCATAATTTGCTGCTCTCTTGCTCAAGTTCTTCAATTAATTTCAAGTTACAGGAGAAAAATATATATATAATTAAAATGCCTATCCTGCTCTAATCCCTCAATCCCAGGGTGTCCAAAGTGAGTCCTCGAGGTCCGACATCCTGTTCACTGTTCGATGTCTCATTAGTAGCATAAAGGAAGCAATTTATTGGAAGAAGCCCTAAAAAAACATCCCATTTGCAGTTAGACACGAGTCATATGGGAGAAGAAAATCAGGTTGAAGAATTATGTTCTGGTAGGATGAGATCAGAATATCTGTAGATGATTATATAATCACCCTAAGTGCGCAAATTGCACAATTCAACACTATTTGTTTTTAGTTTTTGATATTTATATGAATTGTTCTGGTTGCATTTCATACAGCAAGTTACGATAAAACAGCAATACAAAAACAATGATGGGGGATTATTTTTGAATTACCTCTTGAACAATAACACATTCCTAAAGTTCTTTATCTGAAATAATAAAAGACTTTGAGCGCCTGCAGCAGCTGCAGACAGGATCTATACCGTGTATTTGCCCCCTTGGATATTTGACCTTTTCATTTAATTTGCAAATCAATCATAATAAAACAATATGGCTTTTCTAATTTTTTTTTTTTTTTTTTTTTTACAAAAGCAAAAATAAAAAACCTTTGATGTCAAAGTAAAAACTGATTTCTACAACAACAACAACAAAAAACATTAAGATAATAAGTGATTACATAAACATTCTTCCCATTCAAGTCAGCATAGACGTTCAGTGACAATCACATCAGAGTCTGTGCGGACGGGTCTCAATCAGGTCTGACCATCAGATCAATGTCTAGGTTTTGACTGGGCCATTCCAGAACATCAATATTGTCATCCTCAAACAATTTCTATGTAGCTTCAAATGGTTGTTTCATATTGTTGCCTTGCAGAAAAATAACTGTTACCAGAAACCGTAGTTCTTGTGCTGATGAAAACAAAATGTCCTCTAGGACATGACACATTTAAGAACAGAAGAAATCTGCTTTTCTGTTCTTTTATTTTTTTTAACCACAATGTAGTAACATAAATACATCAATAATTAAATAAAATGCAAGAAAATAAAATTGAATTTAGTGTTCTGCCAAAAGAGTAAACAAACTAAAAACATGGGACAGTTTTTTCTTCACCATCAGATGTTTTAAAACCAAAGCCACACCTTCAAGTCCGTTCCCTTTGACCCCTCTCAGCTTTAGTTTAGTCTTCTCTGTCAGCTGCCTCACTCGCAGCCACAAACAAAATCGGATGGCAGGCGTTACTTACTGCATATTTCCATCTGGTCTCTGAGAAACGGTCACCTGCCAGGCTTCCCTTATTCCGCCGGATGCATCCGCTTGGCAGCGCAGCACTACTAATTATACTGATCCCAGTCTGGGCCTTGAAATTCCCGTCTTGCTTGACAGATTATTTTTGGGTCAAGCCCAAACTTTTCTTCTCTCTTGATGTCTACAGCCCATCTGTTGTTCTTTTACTGAGTTTCTGCAGCTTTTACGGCGAAATAATCGTACTTTTGCTCCGCATTTAGAGAACCACATATGTTGTCAAGACAAATATAGAGATTTATTTTTTAATTTAGAAGCCCCAGTTCTTCAATGTGTGCATTTGCAACAAATGTGGCTTCTTAGCGTTTTTTAATGAGGATTTCGAAATTGGTCTGATCTTCCTATTTTTGCATACTCCACCACACAGAATGAATAAAACCAGCAATAGCAACTCTGTCTTGCTTCTCTCCACTCCAATCTTCCCAGTCTGCATTCTGTCAGTCTCCCTGAGGTTGGTGTGTTGTGGTCTGGATGCTAACATTTGCAGACAGAATATCAAACTCCACCACATCACTGCAACTTGTGGCCAGTGACCTGTGGCTGCCTAACCAGACCGTAGACTGGCTCACACTTGTGTAAACAGACAAAGCCTAACATGCACCAGCAAACAGGCGAATGTAAGTGCAATTTTTTTTCACCACATTATCTGTGCTGAAGAAAGGAAATCGCATGACAGTAGAGTCAGGTGGTCTGTTTTTCATATATATTTTTGTTTATTTTGATGTGTAATAAACTGACTACATTTGGGGTGATTTTTACAGTTCTGTTTTGGGCTCTTCTCCTGCTTGCTTCACGTTCTGAAAAGCAAAAGAAAGGATTCAGTGAGTGACATAAAGTCACACATATTGAACAAGTTAACATGTATCCTGTTTTCCAGCTTTTGCTAAGAGATAAAAGTATTAATTTTTCTTGAATATTTTGACATTCCATTCAGTTTGTTCTTTTCAATGTATTTGAATATGTGCTTACTTGAAACGCCATCCCAGAGCATTACATTACTGTGCAGGGGAAGGAAAGTAATAACCGATTTCCAAATGTTATTTTAAATAAAAGTCTTTGGACAAACAAACATGTTGAGGTAGATGCTCAGGTCAAATGAGACTTTGTTCTAAACGTTAAATGCCTGATCTTAGGAAGCAAGACACACCACCCTGATCACATCATTTTACCATCCAACAGTGAAACATGGTGGTGGCAGCATCACAGCGACTAGATGCTTTAATGAAGGTGTTAAAGGGAAGCTGCTCAAATTCGGAAAAGATGGACTGAGCTAAGAACGCTGAACCAGAAGGTCGTCTTAATACCAGAAACACAAATAAAATCCCATGATTACAATGCCGTGATGTTTGTTCTTGAAACAAAGTGACTGATTGTTTATGAAGTGCAGATCTGATTAATGCTGTGTTCAATGCTGGAGGCAATGCTGTGTTCACTACTGTATTGCACCTCAGCCTGTTCATTCAAAATTAAATATGATGAATTCTGATTTACAGAAGCAGAAGGACTTGTATACATCTTCTCCAGGTATTTTAAAAATTGGTTTCCAGTCTACATGTTGAGGCGCTATGGACACAGTTTGCTTTGAGAACATAGAGCCACAAACTGCCGTCCTCCAGTTTGCCTCCAAACTGCTTCGCCCAGCTGTGCTGGTTCCTGTGTTTTGACTGGCACACAAACACACATGCGTTCATGCACGCATGCCCGCCCACACACAGACACACACAGAAAATTATAGCCAGGAAATCATATAGATGCTTCTGTTGTGCAAAGAATGAATTTAAATTGTTTTCATCTTGTTAAAAAATAGTCGTCATTTTTAATTTGGCAGTAATTTAGACTGAAGCTATTGATTATTTACAACAGACACAGCAACAAGAGGACGAACGCCGATAAATGAGAAATTCACATGTGAAGAGTTTCAGGTCAGAGTGATGGATTTACCAGGAGAGGGTTTTAAGAGCACTACTTTATTGATTTGTGACAAATACAAATAAATGAAAAGTAATTCTTTTTTTTGTTCGTATTTGAGCATGGATCTCACACATAAAAATCACTTGTGTTGCTCTGTCTCCTAAACCCATTTTGTGTGTAATTTTTCTCATGTAACCTGCAGAAAGCTTTCGATAAAAAAAATCTAATTTTCAAGAATGTCAGTAGCTGTGTTTTCTTTACAAATGTGCGCAAGAATTTGTCAATATTCTATTAATGTAAAAAAAAAAAAAATTCCACAATTGCAGTGTTTCCATTAAAAAGGTAAATTCAATCACGTGAATAAGTTTGTTCATGCAAAATCTCATTAAGCAACATACAGCGCCATGATACTCCTACCACTTCCTGTCGTCTCCTTTGTCTGTCCTGCCAGTAGCAACATCCGGTTGCTGATCATGTGATGCGACAAATGTTTTTGTTGCAGTGGTGCAAAAAAAAAAAAAAAAACTTTTTTATAAACCCTAAAACCACCACATCCTCTTGCAATATGTTTTCATCCAAAAATGTGATTGTTTTCAAAATTGTTTCTGTGAAATGTTTCTATCAATCCAATTTATTTTTGTAATTCCAATTTGTGCACATGTTGTTAATGAAAATGCATTAGTATTGGGTTTCAGTGAAGCTGTTAGCTTTAGCCCCCATGACCTATTAGTCTGGAATGATCATACATTAAGATGCCAAGTGAATTTATTTTCTGCATGTCACTTTCTTCAAGTTATACATTCTAACAATGCCAATGGTTTATTTCCCTTTACTTTAGAAAAAATAATGAAATACTTATTTTTTGATGATAATCATTAAGTAATTGTGCAATCAACTGCACTAAACTTCCACCAAAGTTGGTTTGTATTAAGCAGTCATTGGACTGGGTGTCTGTTTTATTCTTTTTTTGTTTTGTTTTTCATAATGGATGATGTCATTTTTATTGTATTCACACAGTGAGAAAGTATTCATAAAAAGTAATGATGACTCAGACAGGTTTCAGAGAATGACTCACCTTCAGTTCTCCCTTTAGGAAAGATTGACAGAAGTCCCGCACACGCTCTGTGGAAATGTCTCCTTCAGGTAGGAGCCACTTCATGTCGGAATGTCCATCATAGATCCCGACTCGAGGCAGGTTGGTTGACTTCAGGCCAAAGTAGTTGAGTGACTTGAAATTGGACTTTACGCCTCCGTTGATAAGCACAAATAAGAACTGGAGCAAAGAAGTTTAATTACATCAGACGTTTGATCTCTTCGTTTATCTGGGACAGAACGTCCATAAAGCCTACTGTGAGTGTACTTTTACTTTAATTGTCCAAATACTTCTGTCTGAACTCACTGACATCTTCAAAGTGAAGTTTAACATGAACCTATTTTTCTCTAGAAAAATGTATTTCACCTTGCCAGTGAACTCGGGGGCCAGAGCTCCCAGTCTCTCCTTGAGCTCAGTAAATTCTTTACTCCCCCTGTTGGCAAAGAGCACAAGGTGTGTCTTCACCTCTGAATTGAACAGGCCCACGGCTGTCTGGGGAAATAAAGAGAGGCAATTGAACATCATGAGACTGATAAGATGGCAGACGTACTATTTCCAACTGTACAGCTCTTTAAGGGCCTCTAACCTGACCAGCTCTATTGCAGCACTTGAAAAAGTATTCATGCATGACAGCCTTTTCCATTTTTGATCACATTACAATCACAAACCCAGCTGGGATTTTAGTTGATAGACCATTATAAAGCGATCCATAATTTTGACGTAGAAGGAAAATGATACATGAAATTAAAAAGGTTTAGAGGCTTACCTGCAGTATGTACTCAGCTTCCATTATTCTTTTTCTAAATTGAAATTCCTTACAACTAATTAGTTCCAAACAAACAAGCCTTTTGTGTATTATAAATCCAGCTGTTCGATGAGGCCTAGGAAGTTTGTTAGAGAACAAACGGCAACATGAAACCCTGAACATTGCTCTCCACCTAAACTGAAAAAACCAGCAATCAGAGAAACAGCCAGAGGCCCGCGGCAGCTTTGGAGGAGCTGCTGAGATCCACGGCTCACCTGGAAGAATCTGTCTGGCTGAAGCTTTTCAGGGGATGCTGCAAGCATGTAGAGGAAAACACTGGTCTTCCTCTACAGACCAAAGCATGTAGAGGTTTGGTTTAAAATGTGTGGTGGAGAACTGATATTGCATGTGAAATATGGGAAGCTGGTCGAAACATTCCCTGAAATATCTGCTGTTGTAACCGCAGTAAAGTGCTGACTCTGAGTGGCTGAATATCAATGAGAGATCCACTTCTTGGACTTTTAGTCATGAAGACATTTTAAAGCTCTTTCCCTCAAGTTCAGTTATGTAATGTTTTGTCTTGGTCTGTCAATATAATTCAGTAAAAAACATTAAAGTTTATGTTTATAAACTGGTAAATTAAAGTGATTTAAATACTTTTGCAGGACACCGTTAAAAATGTTTTAAATTTTGAGCAATGCAGTAGCAGTATCAGAATTGGTATAAAATATAAAATATTTTTCATAGTATTAGTACTGAAGTTTTTTGTTTTTTTTTCTAATCTAACACCCCCTACTCACCACTTGGTCATATTCTGTGATGTATCGGACCTCATTGGTGGAGATGAAGTTTACAAGTCCATCAGAGTTTAACTTCTTTACCTCAGCAAGAACGAGGTTCTCCTGATGGTTATCCGCCTGGATCACAAGATAAATATGCGGGACAAAGTTAGGATCATCATCATCATCCCAAAAACCCCCCTGTATCCTTAATAACAAAGACATGCATAAAATCTTTAAATGGTTTAAGGCACTTTTCTGAAAAGGCTGATGGTTCCTGCAGAGATGTTGAAGTCACCCCACACTTCCTTCACTGTGCAAATGGCTACAGGAACAAAGTCAACTTTCTGTGAAACTGCCAGAAGTTCCTCATATCCAGGGTTCTCCTCATTCTGAAAAAAAAAAAAAGATAGTGTCAATCTTCTCTTTTCATACCATCCATACTTGTTTCATCAAAAGTGTGTCTTCATGACATGGCTCTACACCGTCTTGGCATCTACTGCTGATCGTCTTCCATGAAATTGTAATCACTCTGACATAAATCTTATGTAACCTGGCCAAGATTGTCTGAGGTTGCAGGGAACACTGTGGACTGTCGGTGGGAAAAGAAGTGGAAAAGTTGAAGAGAAAAATGGAGGCTGCCTCAAAGAGGGGTGAATCATCGCTATTTTTGAGACACTGTTTTATGAGCTCTGGCAATTTGATTTTTCATTTTGAAGCCTCCATGCGATCATTCTCTGTGAGTCACTGCTCCAATATTTTGGTCTCATGTTGCCTCCAGCGTCCAGCTCTGTGCTATCCTCATATGCTCTTGGTACTCCACTCTCCTCTTCTTGAATCTCCTCCCTGCGCTCTGCAGTTGTGGACATAAAAGTCTGCCGAGCCAATCCCACAAGTCTTAGTAAGTATTTCCTGTTAGTTCTTCCATCTTCCCACACAAGCAGCGTCTGGCCAAAGAAGTTTGGACAGAAGGACACTGTCTCTTCTCTGCCAAAGCTGTGGTGACAGGAAGTATATCATTCGTCAAAATCTATTTATGAGAATATAGTATTATAATGACCAGGTTAAGAATGGCTGATTTTTAGACTTCACATTTTTCATCTTTGCCAGAACTTTTCTTCCAACGACTTTCTTTCTGCTAGATCAGGTTTTTGACATGTATCACAAATAGTTGTCAACAGATTTTCCACCTGAGCATTGCATCTTTGCAGCTCCTCTGGAGTTGCTTTCCTTAATAATGTTCTGTTGACCGCCATATTCTGGTGGGTTTGCAGTTTAGGATGTAGCACTAGTGGCTTTAATCATATGATGTAAGTATTTAAGGATTGGGATTCAGCTGTGTTGAGGATCTCCATTCATGCTTTATATGGTGAACAAGATTTCATCTTAATGAAATTTCTCCACAACTGTCTCCCTGACCTGTCTTCTGTATTCCTTGGCTTTCATTATGCTGCTTGTTTATTAATGTTTTCCAATAAACCTTTAAGGACTTCACAGAACATCTGGATTTATGGTTCGATTAAATTACACACAAGTGGAGTCTGTTTACTAATGAGGTGATTTGTGAGGTCAGATGGTTGCGTAGGGCCTTATTAAAGGGTTTTCAGAGTTAAAAGGAAGTGAATACAAACCCACACTACAATTTTAAGATTTCCTCAGAAAGAAAATGTGAAAACCATGTATCCTCCACTTCTCTAATATAATCAGATGATACTGTTTCCAGATTAGCTGACTTCTGAAGGCGTCATTAGCTTCTCTGACCTCCAGGAATCCGATGACCACCACTTCAGCGGAGTCGATGAAGGCCTTAACAGCTTTTATATCATCAAGCTTTGGAAGGCCACTTTCTGTGAAACAAAGACAAAACCTGACATGACATGAACAACCGACTGCAGTGACTCCACTTTCAGAACCATTGAGACTAAACTCGTTATAATGTTTGCAGCTGTTAGCCTGGACAAAGGCACAGGAAGGCTTTGGGCTGAACTCTAACATGAGCAGATTAGCATGTTAACATTAGGAATCCTGTTTCTCCCTTCTCTTAAACAGATCAGTTCATTCTCTATTAGGTTAAAATGTTTATTTTCACTCAAATGCAAAAATAAAAAAACAACAAGTTGCACATTCCTGTTCTCTAAGTCTAAGCTAATAAGAGGGCAGAAATAAGTCCTTTGAATAAAAACTGCAGCTGTCTGTCTGAAGTCACTAAAAAAGTATTTATGTAACTGTACAAGTGAAAAATACAAAATGTAGGTGAATAAAATACATGGTCACGACAAGAAGAGCTCTAGCTTAAATTTGAACATTTGTTTTTTTAAGCTGAGTCTGCAAGTTGTGAAAAACATGGACTTGTGACCACCTCTATTTTTTATTTACCGGTAACCATTTTAATGTATTTGTACAAAGTTTATAGTTAATAAGGATTCTCTAAAAAAAACAACTAACATTATCACACTCATTCAAAATTACTCTTACGCTACTTTTCAACAATGGTTAATGTTCTTGCTAAATTTGAGTTGAAACCTTTCCGGGTATTTTTACCATAGAGTAGAGTGTCTTGTCTGGGACCTGATCCAATCTGAGATCCAATTCTGCTTAAGGCATTTTTAAACGAGTCCTAGAAGAAACTAAAGTGATACTGAAGTTGCTTTTTGTATTGTATGTAAACCTACTCCATCACCAGCAATAAAAATGTGCATGAAAGTGCTTGTTTTCATAGCGAGTAAGATATTTATGTTGATCAAATTATTTGTTCTCCACAACAATCTTAGCGTTTTTAACCAGCATGCTGACGAGGCCACAATGGCTGCTGTAGCTTCCAGCAGGTCATGCCATGTGCTCTATACTCAGAGCTCACTTGTTATTGTGGGAGAGGTGATTAGAGAGTAACAGAAACACTGCGCATCAAATTTTAAGACGTTCAAAGCAAAGTGTTCATTTTGAACAACTTTTTCGGCAAATTTTATCGATGCACAATTAACTGGACCCTCAATAAAATATGTTGTATCAAAACAGAGAGTAAACATGTTAATGTTAGATTTTTGCAAACTGTTCCTCTTAATAACACTTTAGCAAGATACAAGTTTTCCTGTTCTCTGTTTGGTAAAAAAAATAGATGTTCCTGAAAAGAAAAACTGATTTGGGATACTATAATGTCCAGAAAATTATGAGTGAATAAAGTTGGATATGATTTTAATATTAAGGTAGACCATGTAATTCTACTTTAAAGTACTCTTTTATATGCAGCTTTGCTTTGAAGCTCCATATTTTTAAGTGTATTTCACAAATATCCAAATTGGGAATCAGTATTAGCAAATACCAGACCTTCAAATTGTGAGATCAGAAATCTTGAACAAATATCCTGATTGACACATAGGAGGAGGAATCTCTAGAGGCTCGTGGCTTTAAGGGAGCCACAGAGCTGTTCAATGTGTTATCAGAGTGGAAACGTTCTAGAGAAGATAGAAAATATGAAGCAATTTACCTTTTTCTGCGACAATGACAGAGGACACCAGAAGGGTCAGACACAGAGTGACCAGCATGTTTGGACCAATTTAGCTCACAGAGAAGAAGGCACAGAGAAAGCCAAGCAAGGAAAGCCCAGGACACTGTGTCCGTTCTTTTCTGTCCCCTCTACTCTGTCTGTGACGGCTGCCTCATGGCTGCCAGCAGAGACCTCTGTGGGTTGTGATTGGAAGCTTTGTGGGAATCATCCAGGTGCTCCTCAGAAGTTGGACGATCAGCAATCTTAGACTACGTGTCACTGTGCCACAGGAGACACATGTGAGCGTGTGTGTCTATCCTTGTCTCCATGTCTAACTCTAGGGATGATGGTCTCAAAAGTCACACGGTCGGTTCCACTAGTCTTTCATTTGGCTCCATCACACATTCACAGTCTTTAAATGTTTCCCTTTCATTTGCACTTTTAATCCGGGAAACATGCAGAGACGTTGCAGTCAGTGTTTAGGGTGCTTGTGTGAGGAGTTAAGCACCAAGTGCTTAACCAAGTGTAATTTTCTGCTTTCACCACATGATGGAAACGTATCCCATTTATTTACCTCCAAGCTGTCTCACTCTCTGTCATTAACACCAGACTTTTACAGTTTGACGTTATTATTCCCAACATTATTTCTGTTTTCTAAAAAACCAAAATTATAAAACATAATAGTTGATTATTACCTTGTTTATACTCAGAGCTCTTACGCACAGTGACATTATTACACCTTTGAATTACTTGGGAAAGCCCAGATGACTCCTCATTAATTTACTTTTGAGATAATTGGATGCACACTGGTAGACACATGTTCGGGCACCACCGTAGCACACTACTTTATTGAAGTAATCAAAAAAATCTAAAGAACGCTGTCAAGACATGAGTAAGAGAATGGTGGTCATCCTCAAGTGAAGTTTGCTTTGTGTCTAAATGTCAGATGCCTGATGGTTCAGTTTATGCAGGTATAAACGTTTTGGAAATGTCTGGACATCAGCAAAGAGACGGACTCTGTGTCCCAGAGATGAGATTTGATGTGTGTGTTGACCGCGGGACAAAAGCAAAATACATTAAGATTCTGCTTGAAGTAGGTGGATAAGAGCTAAACATAGACTGAAAAGCCACTCAGGGAGAACGAAGCCATTACACTGAAATGACCAGATTACAGTTTGCAAATTACACACGGCGACAAAATTCTAGCAAATTATTGTTAGTTGTGGGATACCAAGAAAGCTGAACTCAAGTTATCAGTTTTTTAGAGGAAGCCATGAGAAATAATAATATGTGCATACTCATTACACATATTATTATTAAACTCTCTCTTGTTAGTCTGGTGTTTAGCAAATAGAAATACTGATCAAAGGCAACAAAAGTTTTTGATTTAATGCCAGACAGTGAGAGTATACTGTATATATCTGGTTTCAACTATATAAAAACTCATAAAAATGCTTTTAAAAACCTCTTAAAAGCATCGGTATTTACCTGCTCGCGTTCTCACTAGACCCAGGAAGATAGATCACATAACACCAGTTCTAAAGTCCCTCCACTGGCTCCCTGTAGCTCAAAGAATAGATTTTAAAATACTGTTGTTGGTTTACAAATCACTGAACGGTTTAGCACCACAATACATCAGAGATCTGCTGTTGTTGTATCAACCTTCCCGACCTCTCAGGTCTTTTGGTTCTGGTCTGCTCTGCATCCCCAGAACCAGAACCAAAAGAGGAGAAGCAGCTTTCAGCATCTACGGACCAAAAATTTGGAACAAACTTCCAGAAAACTGTAAAACAGCGGAAACCCTGATTTCTTTTAAATCGCAATTAAAAACACACCTGTTTAGAATTGTATTTGAAATGTAATATGTATGGATTTGTATTTGTGGATATGTATGTAATTTTCTTTTTTTTTTTTTTTTCCTGTTGTGGGCAACGGGGCCCGACGAATACCCGTGGTTAAACGGACGGCGGAGTCCGGCGGTAACAGGCACTTAAATTCCGTGACAAAAAGAAAAAAGAAAAAAAAAAAAAACCCTTGGTATTTTATTCTATGTTGCATGCCTTTTTGTTTTGTGTTTATGATGTAAAGCACTTTGAAATGCCTTGTAGCTGAAATGTGCTATACAAATAAAATTTGATTGATTGATTGATTGATTGATTGATTGATTGATTGATTGATTGATTAAATTGCCTCATATGTAAGAAAATAATAACAGATTTTTTTTTTTTTTTTATCATTTTCATTTTGGAGAGTTGAGAAAAAAAATAACATTTTCTGATTGAATATTTAAAAATGATCAGAAAAAGTTACAAACAGCAAAAAATGTTTTCTATTTGCTGTTTCAAAACATTCAAAATATTAACAAAAGTACATTTCTGACATCTATTCAACGTGGAATTTATTATGAAAAACTGTTAAAACTGCAATAGCGGTAACATCTATAAAAATTCACTTTTTCTTCAACAATAGCTTCATTTTGGGAAACAAATTGCTACACTTTAAATTACGCAAAAAGATTGATGAACCTTTTGTTGGGAACCTCATAGACATTCTCCTTGTATCATTAAAATCTAAATACATGTACTTAGAAGAAAATGAGTGTTATTTTAAAAACCTATTCCTGTTGTGCATTTTATTTTGTCTCATCCACAACTGCGTTTACAAGTGGTGTCTAAATAAGAGCGGTGATAAAAAGGTTTGGTGGGAAACTTTGAGAATTTTAAGGAGCTGGAACACAAGAGATCTTTTGACTGTGAAGAGACGGGAGAGAAAGTGCAGTCTGAACGTTATCAGACAATCAGAAATATCAGCCCGCACACAATAACAATTCAGGAAATATTGCTGCGCCTCCTCAACCAACATTTTAACATCTCCAAATAAATCGCCAAAACAAAAATGCACAGTCAGTGTCTTAAAACACATTTACTCCCATGACAAGTTCCACTACTTGAAGAATTAGACTGAAACAAAAGTATGCATGCTGATCAAAAGGTTTCATTTCACAGGTGCTGGTATGTCGACGGCTGCAGGACAAAGTGGTAGCATCAAATCTGGACTGATAGTGCAACAGGCAGTTAGTTAAACATCTAAAAGTGATTCAAGATAAATTTTGAGACTTTGATAATGGCAGCATTCAAAGGTGTCCAGATAACCTGCCTGGGAAAATTAGGTGCAAATAAATGTAAATACAAATAAATACCAAAAAAAATATTATGCTTTATTTTTAGATGAGATTTTATTTATTTCAATTTTTTTTTAACATTTGAGCCATTTTGTTCAAGCATGTACAAAAATTAAAGTGTTTGAATCTGATTGATCAAAAGTACAAAACTTACTGCTCATGTTGATAAACAAAACATGATTGAGCAGCACGATCAATAATTTTTTGGCTTTTTCCCAAAGCGCGTGATGTAATCCAATCATTTTTATCCTTTAAACTTTCTGTCTTCCGCTCAAAATAAATGTCTCCCCAACTTCATTTTTTTTTTTAGCGTATCTGAGAGTAATTAAAGTTGCTGAAGTGCTGACACAAACGTTTTGCCAGCAGTAAAGCTGGCGTTTACAGCATTCCTGACACAAAGAGAACAGGAAGGACGGAAATAAATCTGACGTGTCAAACTCCTTCAGGAATAGTGTTAAACGTTCCACAGGCTCACAAAGAACGATGCTTAGGATGAAATTACAGGTCAGGTTTCTCTTAAGGCTGGTGCTGCTCATAAACATTGTTCATGTCAAACTACAGTGGACACAGGGGAATACACGTGAAAACAAGCGAAAGCAGTCTGCTTTCAGAAAAAAAAAAAAAGGTGTGTGGGCGCTTTAAATGCAATTACAATTACAAATATCCAAAAAGAATTAAACACTCCTGGCTGTAATATCCAGTAATGAAAGAGGAAAATAAATGAATACCAAGTTACAGAGTCATAAGTCAGCAATTGAAAAAAAATCAGATAAAAGTAGATATTAACTGAAACAATCGTCTTGTGAAGATGAACTCATGTAGAGATTAAAAAGCCTCCACAAACATAGAACTTGGAGAGATCTCGGTGTCCTCAATCTGTCACCACTCCTTTGTAGAGCGCCAATGAAGAACAGGTCACATGGTCTCCAGAACCCACAGGCAGCCATACTGTCATGTATATGCACTGCAAGGTCCACAGGAACTACTGGAACATGATACATGTTACGTTTGTGGCTTCTTCCCCTGATCCCGTGGGAACATTTGTTTGAGTCGAGAATAAAAGATCTCATATCTTAAGTGGTAAATAAATCAGTGTCTGTATCTCATCAATTGAAAAAAAAAAATCTGCTTAGAAAATAAAAAAAACCCAAATTTTCTCTTTTTTTCCCAAAACTCATCCATCAGGACCTTTTCTGGCATTTATAAAGCTTTGCTTTAATACAACATCATACATTTTCTGTCATTTATTTCCACCTATTCTCTCACGAATGCAGCTGGTGCATGTAACTCTTCCTTCCTATCTTTTCCTCAGTTCTAAACTCTTTCGAATCCCTCTTGGTAGCGATCAGTGTGGGTGGTCACAGCTCAGCAGCAGCCGGAGCTGACACTGTGCAGGCAGAGAGGTTTAGCTTCAAGCGTCAGTGATGTAATGCAGGTGAGCCAGGGGCTAACAGATTACAGCTAATAAGACTAAGGCCGGGTTATTTCTCGACCACCAATTACATAACCTCTACCCTCGTTTTGGCTTTATCACAGCTTCCGTGTGTGTGCGTGTGTGTGTGTGGGTGATCTCCTGGCACAGACTGTTGCTCACTTATACAACTGACACATGCTACCCTGAAGGCTCAGGATGGAGTAGCTTCACAGTGAGAAACAGAAGCAATACAAAAAGTGAAAGCAGGTAACTTATTTGAAACAATATTGCAGCAAAAGATGGAAAGAGTTGTGAAGTGAATGCTTAATCTAAAATTTTAAATGAGTAATTTCAAAAATTTCATGTGTCCTCTTTTAATGATTATTAAAAGATGTAATGCAGTGATGTAATGCTGCTTAATTATTAAGCAGCATTACATGTTGCATCCTCTTTGATTATTAAAAGAGGATGCAACATGTGCTTTTCTGTGGGGAAGTAAGCAGCTCATACACTGTGCTATCAGAATGCACACAGTCAAGTAAAGCATTTTAAAATTTTGAAAATGTGTGCGAGGTTTTTGTGTAGCTTACCAATAAAACACAAACGTGTCCTATTATTTATTCAAATAACCCCTGATGACTTTGTAATTAGTCTGTCACAATGCAAAATAAAATCTACGTGCTGCTGTCAACATTTTTACTGCTGTAGTAAAATTATCAATCAGCGTTGACCTTGTGTCTCTGTTGCTGCTGTCAGACACATTCTCACTTTCCTGACGTTTCGCGACTTTCAAAGCAGCTGCCAGTATCTCCAGATCAGGCCGTCCAGCCAAGTTCAGCCTTCGAGAGGACTGCAAAGTGCTAAAAGAAGCATTCAAAACAACCAAAGTTTTTATGGTGCCCACAAGTTCTTGTCACTCTTGATGTTGAAATTCATTGTCTGCATTCCGAGACAACCAGTGTGGAACTTCAGTGTGGACTGCAATATGTGAGACAGAATGGAGACAAAGAATGATGCTTCTGTTCTGCTCAAACTTTCTTTGTGCAGATCCATAAAACCGAATCATTTTGAATTGTTATTAATAAATGTGAATGTTATTTGAATGTTATTAATAAAAACCAAATGCAGGATTTCAGGAAAAACAACACCATAACAGTTATTTTTTATGTCAGAATTTGGGGATGGTTTCCTGCATCAGGACCCGATCAGCTCACTATCACAAAATCCATCATGAATTCAACGATAATCGAACACTAGACCCTGCAACCAGACAAAGACCCAAAAGAATTCAGCAACCCCAACTATGAATGGCTGGGAGTTTACAAAAAATGAAAAGCTAAACTTTTCTCATACTGATTTCAGATTGGTAGTTGTCCATGGAAGTTATTTCAGCCAAAGGAGTCCTAATTTTTTCTCAGTATTAATATGGTCAAATTATGGTATTTACTATGTAAAATACCATAAACCTCTCTAGTTTATATATTACTGTAAACTAGAGAAAGGTTTTTTATTTTAGTCCCTGAGAAAAAGTGTATATTTTTCCCAGGGACTAAAATTATAAAAAAAAGAAAGAAAGAAAAAAGAAATTTGGTCATGCACCTTTACATTTTTCTTGATTTAAAAACAAATATGAATTTATTAAAAAGCTACATATTTAATGGATACCCTATTTTTTCACAAAATGTTGATTTCTTTTTTTTTTTATCTATCATATTTAGTTGTATTTTCTATTTTTCTTTCTTCCTGTCTTCTTCAAGAAGCTCAAGAAAAGAAGAGAAGGAAGGAAAACATCCTGACCAAAGATGATCATGCGTGTGATTCACATTCTGGTTGTCAAAGCATGAAAACATTTGAGGTACTGCTCTGTTTGGGTCACCAGTGAATGAGGACAGTTTTAGATGAAGATAGATTCAGCAGAAATAGAAACAAAGACTCAGAACAAGCAGTTGGAGCATTTGCCTGCCTTGACCTATATGGGCCAATTCCAATCCTATTAGGCTGTTAGCTGCTCACTTAGCCTCAGTGTGAAGAATGATGGTGTCATGTCAGGCCAAAGTGACAAACAGCACCTTTGGAAGCTCTGCAGTTTGTCTTCTTTTCTGATTATCTGAATTGAACAACTTGAACGGCTGGATGTTGTTTGGACAGAAAAAAAAACATGTAAACAAACATTTGCATCAGTTTTAATGTTGCAATTGGCAACACATTGGCTTTACGTGTAAGCTCTAGCCTTTCAGTTGTAGAGGTAGTGTAGTTTATTGATTGCATGAATAATAGATATTTTTTTCACAGTAGATTTTGAAGGTTTGTTTTAATAACTAGGACAGAAATTAAAAAACTTACTGTACAACTTTTGCCTTGCCATTTTTTTTTCTGAAATTAATGGTTGAAGCCACTAAAACCTTGAGTGAAGGCAAAGGTTACATGCTCTCCAGTCATGTATTGTGCATGAGTTTGCTTGCACATTCAGGTGTGTTCCTTGAGGAATGCTTTACTTTGGATATGCCGTCTGCAGACTGACCTACTTGCCAAAAAAATGTTGCAGTTAACACAAACTTTTTGCAGTCTGATATGATGCATTCACTGATGTGAAAATTGACCAAATACAATCATCAAAAACAACTTATTGGTGCATTTTTGGTGGCAATCCTTCCTTTTTTTTCCAAAGATGGATGTTCTTACCTGAGGCAAAAGTTATCTTTTGGATTTTGAAAAAAAAAAAGAGAAATAAGCAACAAAAAGGTGAGCTCAGAAAAGTCTGAACAGCAACATCTTAACTTCTCATGCTGTTGGGATTTCTACTTGAACTGTTGAAAATATTGGATCACTTACAATACATTTCGATTTCCCTGCATCCAATATGCTTAGACCTCCTGTGGAGGGATGTTTCATAATGTGACACCAGGAAGGCGTCTTGCAGAAAGGTGATGCTTGCATACTTATCCCCTGTAGGCATATTTTTGGGACTCCCACAGAAAACATTCCTTGTAAACAACATTAACAAGGATGCAGAGTAATGGTGTGTGTGTGTGTGGCAACAGTTTGAGTGGCAGGGTGATGACTCAGACCTCAGATTTATGAATTGCAAATGCATCATTTTCCCAAAGCTTTCACAGTTGACAGAATAAATTATATTTGTGCTGCATGTTATTAAGGAAATAATGCAACAGTTATATTCACTTTCAGCCTGAATGTGCCTAACGATTTACTCTGAACACTTTGTGGATGCTGCAGGATGGGAGAAGTTCAGGCATTTCCAAATGGTCTGTGGCTATCAGAAGTTAATTTTTGCCGAGTTATTAATGATAAGAACAAATCCAGTTGAAGCACAAAGGCAGATTTACAAACTAATTAATCCAAAATGATGATCACGTATGCACTGTCTGTGACTTTCTAAATGTAATCCTATTTCCAGTGGAGACAAAAAAAACAAAAAAAAACAGGCAGATTGTTATTTTCATCCCAGGTTCCAGCAAGTAAACATGAGAGTGGCTGAATTTAGAAAGTGGCACAATAAACTCAAAATAATATTCCAACACACTGGCAGCTTCCTGTTATTTTGTTATCCTGCCAACCTCTAAGGAGTCCGTCTTTTATTGCTGGGAGGAAATTTCATATCCACCACAAAGAATTGTCTCCTTTATTTCTACCAGGAAGTAGAAGCTTAATAAGAAGATGCTGTGAATACAATAGGGTACCACATCCCCAAATGTATCAATATTCTTTATTCCAATTTTTTTTTCTTTTTTTTTTTGCTACTCTTTCTTTGTTATTCTGCCAGGATTGGCTGTCTGTAAATTTAGCAAACAAAAAAGTGGAAAATATTAATATTTCTGTAAACTCTTGTAAATGTAAAACGTTTATGTGAATCACTGGACACATTCACCTAGTCAGGCTTGAAAAGAGATGCAATAATCAGCTTCGGGACCGATTTCTGAATATTTGAGAAGTGAGCACAAATTCAGGAAAATTCTAGATTCTTTAAAATTTACTTTTTGCCTTTTTGTTTTATGTGCGCTGTCCAGAGTTGTTGGCTGAGTGTTAAAGAGAAACCCAACAGATTTCCTTCCACAAGTGGAGCATTATATATAAGCACATATAGAATTTTTCCCATTTACATAAATACTTCTTTCAGTTCAAAGTCTCGCTGATATTTCTGTCTCTAATTCACTACACATGGCTTCTCTATCTATTTACTGTGCTTCTTCAGTCTCCAGAAAGGCCCAATGTTGAAATGTCTTCATCCCACTTAGCTAAGCTGTGTGACAGGTCCTCCACTTTCCCCACCCACCTTTACTTGCATCTGCTTCAGGTCACAGTGAAACTACCCGACAAAAGGTTTTCAGCCAGTGTCTGTCATTGTCATGCCACAGCGCACAGGAAAATGTGCCATCTGTGTCCTCCTTTTTTTTAGGGGTTTGGACACCGACCTAATGCAATGACACCAACACATATTGCTTCACAGAGGCCACAGACAAAGTTGTAGGCGCAAGCAAACGACAAGCCATCCATAAAAAAAAAATACATATAGATTCTCAATATTGTGATTTTCAATGATGGCCAACATATTTTTGATCACTGTTACATATGATTTTGATGAAGAATTATGATGCACAACCACCAATCAGTTAGCGTTGTGTAGAAAACACACAAACTCAAACAACAGTGATGTCAGAGTCTGACTATTGCTTTGCTAAGCAGTTCGGTTGCATTCTCATCTCCCTTCAGTCTGGACTTTCTCCCATTGAGCTTGATTTCTGTTGTAGAAACTCTGCTGGGCCAATCAGGGAACACAAGGAGAGGTCATGATCGATGATGTCAATTTTAGAATTGTAGTCTGCCACTGGTTTGAACAATGGCAGTGGAGGAACTGAAGGAAGCCGTTGAAGTCTGTTGGTCACACTTCCAAATATTGAAGTGACATTAAAAGCCATCTGGTTTGGCTCAGCCCTTCTCTCTTCTGAGTGGAACATGGTTGTTCACAGTGCAGGTAATTTTCGGTAAGCTTCTTAGCATTCGTAACTGGTGGATTACATTTGATATTTGGGTAAAATCTAAAACTTCAACAGAGCCCAGGCCTCCAGGAAGCAATCGTTTGGCAATAGCCGAGGGTTCAGACCATCTGTACAATGCAAAGAGTAGAACAAGGAGCTGCTTTTTACCGAGCTGGTGCTCTTCTAGCAGTGGACTGAAAAGTTGGACAACACAGGCTCGCTTTTTTAGTTTTTATAGCAACAAGCAGAGTGTTGTTATTGGACTTCTGTTGTTCTTTACGCTCATACTAGGGTGCAGATTTGTCCAGTAGAGTGGTACAGAGCTGTAAACGGATCACAAAGCTTAGCTATTAAATGCTTTAAATTGAGTAGCAGATGTAGAAACTTTTAGATATATTTCTTCACAAGCAGGACTGATATTTTCTTCAATTTGCATTTCTTCTTGTCAAAATGATAATGAGTGCTATTTTTGGTTTACGTAGAGAGAGGAGAGCTGTTTAATGCGATCTACTGACAATTTTTTTTTATATCTATTGCTGGAGATAGGCACCAGTGACTCTGCAACCTGGCACTTGGTTAAGTAGGTATAAAAAGCAGATACTAGTAGATGGATGGATGAGTTGTTTAATTATACCTTCCAGCAACCTGCCATAACCTGCACCAGAACAAATTTGGCTTTTAACCCCGGCTTCTGCTTCACTGACTCCAAGCAGCTGCAGTAATCATAATCAGCAAAGCCTTCGGTGGTAATAAAGTCAGAGACGAAGATAGATGTTTTGTGCAAAGCACTCACATTTATTGCTTTTGCTGCAACAGTTTTTCTTGACTCAGACGGAGATGATATCCTTTGCTAAAGCATAATGTGATTTACATATTTCTGATGGAAGACCAACATGACGTTCGGCTGTACAACAGGAATTTGTTCGTGTTGAATCAGCAGCCTCGAAGAGAATGGGTGGAAGAGGAGAAGATTGTAATACTCCTGAGGTATCGCGGTGACGGATTTCAAAGTCTTTTTTGTTACATTGAAAATACACATAGAACAATCTATCAGTTTCCTTCCCTTTGTGCTGAGAGAACTGGGTATAAGGAAGATAGAGACAGGAAAAGAGGAAAAAGGGAGGCAGAGTTGAACACAAGATTTAAAAAAAAACACATATGGAAAGGCAGGGAACAAATAAAGTGCAGAAGGGATTCCTCTTTTATTTCCAGGTCAAACCTCTACAACATCAAAAGCTGCTTCATCTGTGCAGCATGAAGGTAATAGATTATCCACCTGATGGACAGTATTAGGACCACATGGGGGAGAAAAGTGGCAAGAAGGGTGAAGGCAAAGGGAGGAGGCCTAAACAATTCCATATTTTGCCAAGTCGCTGAGCTCCATGTCGCCGAAGGCTTCCCATGGGCAGACCACTGTGAAGTCTGTGCCAAGACCCTCCATGCCTGGAATGTCATCTCCAAAACTAAATCAAAGAAACAGAAAAGCTTTGATTAGAACAAAGACGAAAACCTGAAGGCTTGAAATATGACCTAAAATATGAACGTGAATCTTTCAGGTTCTCACCCCTTCTGGCCTGGTTTAGGTGCCTTGCTCTTGAAGGTACGAGCGGCCCTCTGCTTGAATTTGGGAGGAGCCTTCTTCTCAGCGGGAGTTGCGACGTCTGCCATTTTTATTTGGTCACTGAAAGCGAAGAAAGAGACACATAAACCTCGACCCAGGTTTTCCTCCACTTATCTTGTGCCTTAAAGTTTTGCAAATGTTTCTCTCTTTTAAATTGTTAGGCTAAATATGGTTTAACAATTTAAAAACTAAATGGACGAGGAACAGCAATGAAAAAGCACCGGGTAGTTTGAGAGACACAGAGTTCAGAAACGCTTCTCAAGATGTCTGTGCAGCTCTATTTCTATCAGCACAAGTAAAGGAAAAAGTAACTAACAGCTACACTTTTTCTCTATGTACAAAAGCCTGTTAACATATCTCTGAAGAACAGATTGTCAAAGAAGTAAAAACTGTAAGAGCCGAGTAAATTGCAGAGTCATCTCACTCACCTTGTTGTTTGGTGTTTCTCAGGAGTGTGATGAGCTTGTTCGTTTCTCCGCTCTCGGTGCGTTTCTCCTCTCCCGGTCTGAGAGCCTGCTTTTAAAGTCCCTGAGCTGCTAATCCTGCTGTCAGCCTTTTGACTTGGCACCTTTTCCAAACCTTCCCCTGTACCAGCTCAGCTGCAAATAGGTGAGATAAAGGATGACCAGATATAAATCCACGGTGTATTTTAAGATGGACGTGCTGGTCAACGTGTAAATTCAACAGAATCACAGCCGCCGTGTTATTTGAGGTCAGTTGATTGGCAGTACGCATCTTGAACATTTCACACTGTTTCTGCATTTTTAAAAATGGCCTAATAGCTTTTATTGAAAACAGAAAAGTGACATGTTGTATGTGAAGCACAAAATCTACCATGAAAACTTGTTAAATCTAGTATTTTCAAATACTTAATATGCAGAATACTGTGTATTCTAGTAATACTGGAAGTTTAAAAGTTGACATTAGCTGGTGTATTATTGATCTACCTGCCAACCTGCAGTCAGCTGCATTAAAGTCACAACACCTGCAGCTTGGAAATGCTTACTGAGCGACACCTCAGCATAAATGATGGTTGCTGCTCCTTTAATTAATTTCCAGTTTTCCATCATTCCAGATATGGGCAAACAGCCATGTTAGTCATTTTTAACAGTAAGAGAAAAATGGAGCTTCCTTTCTTCTGCCAGCTGACTGGTTGTGCACAGTCACGGGTGAGGTGCTTTGCAATGAAATTTGGATGAAAGCCCTTTTGCAAAGTACATTATTATGTTTTTGCTTTCTTTTCAAAATAATTTCTTTGGCACTTGTGGCCTTTATTGAACAGTAAATAAGGTAGACAGAGAAGAAAAAACATGCAGTAAATGGCTGGATTGGCAATTGAACCCAGGATGATCACATGGAGCATTACAACCTCTGGACATGGTGTGTGCACCCAATCAAATGAGACACCCAGCTCCCAATTTTGCAATTTTTATTCAATAATTCCAAACCTTGTATATATTTTAGCAGTAATACCATACTTTCAAAAGTTTTAAACTATCCATTATCTCTTTATGCTAATTATTTAAGGATCAATGTTGTTTCCAATTGGTGATCAATTGTTCTGCTCGCTTTTCTTCTTTGGACTTTGGATGTCTTTTTTAAAATAATGTTCTGTGCACTTCTTGTAACCTAAAAACAATAACAACCACAGTATATTCACTGTTTTCTTCTATTTGTATCTAAAAAAAATATGCTCACCATCTCTTCTTTTTGGGAATCAAGAAAAAATGATGACTTTCTCTATATATTTGTAAACATGTATCTCGGGATCACCTGCTCAAAGATTTGGAGTATGTGATATAAGACCCCAGAAGCCTTGAAGTCTTTGCAGGAGATCAGCCGCATGGAAAGAGATAAAGCGTACTTAATTATTCAGCTCTTAATCTGTCCCTTCATGGCCCCAGGAGAAAAGGTAACGCTCAGGCTGTAAGTAGGACCTTAAGTGACCAATCATCAACGTGACACGAAGAGTCAGGCATTACTTTAGAAGAAAAAATGTTATTAAGATTTGCTATATGTCAGAGTCAAATTGACCAGAGACCGAAATTAAGACTACTTTTATGAAAAGCTATGGTTTTAGAAGAAAACATAAGCTGTACACTTTTTGAATATTTTCAAATATGGTTTTATGTCATTGGACGCAGAGCCACAGTGAGACTGAATGAACGTGAAGTGACTGAAAGCTGTTTAGACAGTCGTGCAATGCAATTATAGAAACGCTTTCACTGCTTTGCGCTGGAATTTTAATGCTGTTTCGACTGCAAAGTAGCAACTGATTGAGTTTTACAAACAAAAGAAATTAGTAAAAGTCTGTTTGTGTTCATCCTCCTTTACAATGATGCCCCTAAATGAAAGTCAGCACTACTAACTGTCTTCAAAAGTCACAGGGTCATGAAAACACCAGATTGTTAGGTGACTAGACAATTTCCCAAGCAATGAACATTTCTTAGCTTTTCAATTCATCCACAACCTGCAGAGTTTGGCACTCCACCAGCCAGGCCTTCATGGGAGAGTGCCAAAAAAAGAAACACACTTGAAAGAAAGTCATTGTTGGTCCTTTCCCACAAGCCATGTGATGACAAAGTAAACAGGTGGAAGAAGGTGTTCCACAAACTCTATTTGTGGTGGAATATCACAGACTGTTCCTACCATGAAAACTGATGGTGGAAGTATTTTGCTGACGGGGTGTTAAAAAACCGGGATACCTCCAAGTAGAACCTGCTGCTAATGAGCGTCACCTTGCAGGAGATGACCCTGATCATTTTGCCAAGGATGTAATAAAATAATCCTTTCAACTGCTCACTTAAAACTTTCTCATCACAAATGGTCTTCACTCAACTTGCAAGTTTGGAAGGTAGGATGTTATTCTGTAGATGTGCAAAAATTGTCAGGGTTGGGAAATAGTGTTTCTACACACTATTGACTCAGAAACACAAATTCATGTGCCACTTTAAAGATTTGTATTTGTGAAAGACAAAAAATATACTTTTACTGCTTCATATTTATGGGATATTTTGTGATGATCTATCACATCAAAACGTGTGGGTATAAAATTAGAAATGATGAAAACTGTACATTTGTGTGAATACATGTGCAAGGCACTATGTTTTAATTACAGAGTGCTGTTTCAACAAGCAAGGTGACAAACTTTCACGTTGGGACACATTAGGGTATTAGAAAGCAGAGAGGGGAGGGGAGTATATAAGATCATCACATGGCAGAATGCACGCACATGAGAAGCTCACCAGAGTCATCACCATGAAGTCGACTGTCTCACAGGTAGGATGAAATCTGTAACAATCTGAATGTTGCATAAACATCCTTCTTTTTTTGTTGTTTTTTTTTTTTTTTTTTGCTTTAGAGTAACCCTGAAAAATGATCTCTTGCAATTTTTCTAAGGCTATTTTATAATTTGTATTGTTGTAGTGTTCGACTTTGGGGAAGAAGTAGGACTGGGGATCTTGAAAGCATCTCGAAGAGAACTAATGATGTTGGCTTTTGTGAATCCAAAACTCTCCCCCTGTAAGTGCTAAGATTAGATGCTATAATGTCAATGTGTATTGTGTTAGATATTAACTGTTGGTCATAGCAGCTAAATGTCTGAACAAAACTATGCTTGGGTTTACTTAGTTTTCTAAGCACTGAAAGGAACGCACTGACGACATTATCTGAAATTCTGTGTCTAAGAATTGTTACTTGTTTTCTGTGATTCAGAGAAAAGCAAACTGATACTTGGGTAAAAGTCTAGTTTACTTAATGAGGCATAAAAAAAATCCAGCCAGGAATTATCTTAAAAGATAGCCAAGGAGCCAAGATTTTAAGAGCTAATAATACTAATAATACAGAAACTCAAAGCTTCTTCCCATCAATAAAAGCTGGAATGAAAGCAGGTCACAGGTGCTCTGTAATTATTACACAGCAGATTAAAACTAATTAGATAAAGTGTAAATAACAAAGTAAGGATTACCCTTTCAATGCTGGACAGAAGAATTATTGGTCAGAAAAACCTTTACATTTAACAACAGCGACATTATAGCATTGATGTTACATTGGTTATTTACAATAGAAATATATAAAATCCTTGTCAAAAAAATGTTTTATAGTGTACCTACATGAAGTTATCAAATATTCAGCAGTTTTGAGTTTGGTATTTGACTGTATGAAAATAAAAGTTTTAAAAAGCATATCTTCATGCATTTTTGTATTTACACATTTTCTATTAAGCATTTAATGTCTAAGTTATTTTGTATAAAATTAAAATAGTTTTTTTTATATATTACCCAGATCCCCTGTAACAATTCAAAATAGGGACTTTATTCTAATTGAAAACTCGGCTTTTTAGAATGGGCTTGCAAGTCGTCTAGGACCAGAATAAAACTGATATTTGACATGTGCAGAACAGTGATTCTCCACCAGGGGGCATATGTCTTGGGTGCGATTGAATAGAGAAAGCCTTTGAGAAAAGTACCAACTGTGGTAAAGCGGAAGAAGTCCCAGAAATAAAAGTACCAAAAAATGTTAGATTTGAAGTCATAGGTCTAAAATGTAAGAAGAAAAAGATTTTCAGTTTATAAAGTACAAATTAAAACCAAGACTTCTCCCTGTGTACCAAACACTGACATGTTCAAACAAATGGAAATACAAAAGCAAAATCTCCTTTTGTCAAAAGTTTATTGATATATGCTAAGCCAATTAACTTTTGTCAGGTTAAGAGACTTTCTGGTATTTATACCTTTGAATAGACCAGGAAAAAAAAGAATAAGCTCTTTGCATAACAAGGTCTTAAGGTGGACTAAGGTGTATAAATTGGCCTAATCTGGGAAAGTTATGTCACTGGATTGTAGGGTCTTAAGTAAGAAAGCACACAAAGGCTGTTTAACTCTGAGATTATCAATGTCACTGTACCCTTTTTTTACAGTATGTAAAAAAACTGAAGGGGATGAGAGGATTTCATCCTCTCAAACATCAAATAAATGCCAGATAATCAACAATTTCTAACTCAACAGCACTACTTGAGAAAAGATGACACTTTATACCAATGACTCTCCTGCAGACTAATTCAGAGTGAAACTAAATAGAACCAAGGAATGTCATATTTTTGGAAGACATTTCATTGAAAAAGTGTTTAAAAAAAAAAAACTCCAGCAACCAAGCACACACTTTAATAGTATTTTCAGTGAATAAACACATTGAGATTCCTCTTTCTTTGTAACACACACTGAGTCAAGACTTGTTTTTGACTGCAGATTCGATGACGACATCACCTGCCTGGAAGGCTTTGCCACAGACATCACAGTGATCTGTCTGCAGGAAGCTTTCCGGGACACGGAGCTCAGCGACTTGACTCAATATGGAATTATCTAGAAAAGCTGCCCATGTCATCATGCAACCTGTTCTCCAGACCTGTTCCCTGCTCTTCTCTGTCTGATGAGTTAGCTCACCTTGTGTTTGTTGATGTAATGCTTAACAACACTTTCTCAGAAAAAATTCAAATATGAGTTAAAAATCACTTCTGCCATGTAGATATCGTTGAGTTTTGTATACTTTCTCTACTCTTTATGGTAGAAACCTTAATCGCTCCAATACTTTGCACTTCCTATGTGTTTCCATAGAGCTGCCATTTTTTACTTTTCTTTATCGAGAATGACAATGCAATTAAATTTGATTTTAATTTGACTTGGTTTCGATGTTGATAAAGTATTTTAACATTTCATATGAAATTTAAAGAACTTGGTAAGTTTACTTCTTTAAAGGGCAAATAATCTTCGTTTTTGTGCCAATCTGATGCTATCGGTGTAACCTTTGTGTTTGAGCTTGGTTTGTTCACAAATACGTCTCATCAAAAAAACAATTATTGCTTATCCAACCTTATTGTACCCAGATAAATAAATGAATAAAACGCCAACCAAACTGGAACCAATCGGGATGGTGAGGAGCTAACGAGGAGCATAGTCAAGCAACCATTTTGAACATACTGCTTTCACAAGATGAAAAAGAAATGGTAAGATTATACAGTATAATAATTGGTTCTAAAGTCAATAAAGTACTGGCTATGTAACCATCTGTTTCTGTCTTTTTCTTGTGATTGTGTTTCGTCATTCAACCTGTTCATTTTATGCAACTTTGACTGTTTATATCACATTGCATAATGACCACGACGTTTCTCATCCAAATTTTACTGAAAAAAAAAAAAATCACACATTATAAAGTCTTAATGAATTTGTATTGTTGAAATAAAAATATTTGTACCTGCTTGGTAATTCAAGTAGTGAGGTAACTTGACAATTCAATTTTCAATATTAAGACGGCCTAATTTTTAATGTCACTTTTCTGCAAAACTGTCTTATCCAGGCGTAGATATGGGCTAGTTGGATCAACGGCAAAAACAAAACAATTTTAAAAAAAAAAATCATTTTCTTCACAATTAAAGATATGCTTAAACAATTGTGTACAGTAGCAGGTGAAATGGGATTTTTTTTTCTGCCACATTGTGTTAAATTGTATTTAGTAAATGAAACACTTATTTGCCTCATGTCTTTTCCCTTTATTTAGTCACAATCAGCTAACTGAAGTCAAATTACCAAATTATTCAATGATACATTTTAAGAAAATTTGATTGGAATTTTTTTTAAATTCCAATCAAACCGTTTTGATTTGGTTTTAGCTCGATACCAAAATCTCCAGAATCACACAACCCTAAATATTAAATGAACAAAACAACAAAAATACACAGATCTTGTTAATAATCTGTATGCTGTACTGATATTTATCAGAATATAGATAATATATTTTAGTAGAAATGTAAAAGCTGAATCCAAAAGAATGAAAGCTTCTTTGATTAGGACAGTCAATGCAATTTTAAAGGAAAAACAAACAGGAGGCTCAAGCACAACAAAACATTTTATATAAAACATTTTATATGGACATTCAATAACAAAAAAGGAAAAAAAATAAAACAATGGTAGTCAAAGGGATACAGACAGGACAAAGGGACCGATCATTGAAAACCTATATTAACTATGAAGAATGACCACATAGTTTTCTATAATACAGGGCCAAGAAAGCCATGACAGGAAAATGAAGCTGCCAAAATCCATTTTATTCAGCAGCCATTTTGTTTGTCAGCAGGCGATTTTTTTTTTTTTTTTTGCCAACAGCGATGTGCTCTTTGTTGTCAGCTAGACTGGAACCGCTAGCTGCCCAACAGGAAGTTTAGTGGTGATGGAGGGTACTGCGGCTCTCCGCTGTAGGAATCAAATATGAGAACTCACGAGATTCATGCAAGACGGGGTTTTTTTTGTCCTTTTTTTTTGTACATGACAACTATCACTCATGCTGGTTTGTCCATGCCATTAGTGGCTCCAAAAGTCCATCTCTGTGATTGTTTTTTTTTTTGTTTTTTTTTTTTTTTTTTTTTTTAGCACTTTTCAAGTTGGGAACCAGAACATGCTGGAAACTTAACGTCTTTGGCCAGTGCCATTTTTAAATTTTAGTCCAGAGCACATTCTATATTTAGATAAAATACCAAACAAAAAGGATGAACTAGAACTGTTAAATGAAAAAAAAAAAAAAA
>SZYC01000093.1:475946-583406 GCA_010883035.1 Poeciliopsis occidentalis
AAAAAAAAAAAAAAAATCCAATCCAATCCCACCCCGCAAACAAACAGTTTAAAAACAGTCCTATTTTACACAATGTATATGATTTGCCAAACAATAATATCAACCTGTGTATGCATGAGTAAAACCACTTTCAGTCATTCAAACTGACTATCCTCTGAAATGATAAGGAGTCTTCATTAAAATAGAGTAAAACAAATCAAGCAAAAAAAAAAAAAAAGAACTACTAACATAAAAGAAAACGCAGTTGATTTAATGAAAGTGCCACAGACCTGGTCTCAGTCATTCTATGGCTCACTGAAACAAACGGGGGGGGGGGGAAAAAAGAGCACTTTATGTAATTGGTGAAATAATGATTACATGTCACAACAATTCCTATGATCAATTGAACAAAAAAACAAAATAATAAAAATTAAACACTTTGGTGACGTTACCTGCATACCTTTAGTTACGCTATCGATGTATGCTCTCAGCTCAGGAATTTTAATCCCAGCCCAAAAAGTAAAAGTTGAAATTTGCACCTTACAGAAGAAGTGACAACACACATTTTTATATATTAAAAAAAACAAAACAAAAAACAAAACAAAAAAAACATTTAAAACGTAAATAAAGTCAGCTATAAGAGCATAATAATAATAACACAAGTAATATATTTATATTTATATATATATATTTATACGGCAGAAAAATGTGCTTTCTACAAATCTTTGGAACACAAAATAAAAGTCAAAAGAAAAAGCCACATTTTGGAAATATAGGGTACAATAGTATAGAAATATGCACAATAGTAATGTGTTTTGCATTTAAATATTCACTATCAACTCACCAACGGAATCTGTCTTGCTCAGTAATTGCTGTTGGCAGCATCTTAAACGCAATTACCAACTAAAGTATGTTTCAGGAAGACTCATCCATTGCTGGACTCTATAAAAGATGAAGAATGAGGGGAAAATCTAAATAATAGAGCTTTACAATAAACAGACCACCAGATACCTGAACAACCGCCTATGGCTGCAAGCAGATGATCTCCAACAGGATGTAAACTTAACAGGAACATGTTTACAGTGTAGTGTTGCACTTTTTTGTAGTGTTCTATGATGGCCGCACAGACTGTGTGGTGAAATTCTGTGTATGACCAAGAAGACGTGAGATATAGTTGGTATATCACTGAAGAGTGGAGTGTTCGTAATAAAGATGCATTTTTTTGTTATTATACCCCCCCGAGTTTCACTGATGAACCTCCACCACAGTGGTGCAGCTGTTTCAAACAAAAACAATGGTTTTATATTAAGAAGAATGAGAATAATTACAACAGTAATAATAATAATAATTTGGTAATTTTTTTTCCTCTAAACTAATTTCTTTGCATATCATAACATTTTTTTAAGTTTAAAGGTTTACCATTTCCACATACAAAGAGAAACTTGAGGTAAGGAACAGCTCTAATAAACCCTCCCTCCTTCATCTTTCCACCATTTCTCCAAGACGCTGGATTCAGTCTTCCTCACAGCAGAACACTGAAAGAGTGAAACTCATCCCTTTACCATCTGCCGACATTGAGGACGGACTCTAAAACCCACCACTGGGTGCTTTTGTTATTTTGCCATTCTGGTTCAAAAATCGTTTTGCGGGTGCTCTAACTGAAGGCACCTTTCTGCTCTCTAGACTGTCTGCTTCCCTCTTGCTTTCCTCAGAGTGTGTGCAGGCCAGCCGGTGCTTGGCTCCTTCTAAGGCAGCTGCTCAAATGTCCATTATCCGCATACAGCCTCTGGAAGAACGCCTGGGCTCTGTCCCCAAATCTTGTGCTGCTGAGTGCTGAGAGAATAACAGGGGGGACTATAATACAGCCGTGCAATTGAGAAGGTGGCCATTTTTCAGTCAGATTTTTTTTTTTTTTTTTTTTTTTTTTATGTAAAGGCGACCCTTCAGTCTTTAATACAGCATTCCTCTATTTTTGTAGAAGCTTAGATAAGAAAAGGTGGGACTGCTCTGGGGTGGGGTCTGAAATATTTTGCAGTGGTTGACTCCACTTTAAAACAGGGCGCAGTCCACCTCCAGGACAACAGAGGGAGCTCTTTCGAAATAATTCAATGGGAGAGGGAGGCCCTGGGTCATGTAGTGTCTTTTAATAAGGGGCAAATCTGCTGTAGCCTCCCCTGTAGAGCGTGGCCTGAAAAAAAAAAAAACAATACAAAAAAATATTTAGATTTTTTGTATTTGTTTCAGACCTCATAACATAACTTACAATGAATCACCCCATTATTTGTTTGCTTTATACGTGCTTAACTCTCCCCCATGATGAATGCAGCTGTGAGATACCTAAAAACACTGACTTAGTGCAATTATGTATCTTACAGCCAGACCATCTAAATTACCTCTGCAGACATGAAGCTTCACAGGTAAGACAATGGAAAGTGTTTACATTTCCTTATCCTATTTTTTCAGTAACAACAACAACAACAAAAAAAACATCTGGAGATCCTTTCTTAAAGGAACTCAATTATCACACTAGCATTCCTCCTACATGTTAACACACAGTAAATAGCTGCAGCAACATGTTTTTGGTCAGTGTCTGATGAAAATATATTAGATGTTTTACTCCAGCAGTTGCCACATTGTATGAACCTCTCCCACGTGCGCCATATGAAGTATTAGTGAATAACTTTAACTCACCATGGCTCCAACACCATAGGCTGCTGGGGCCAGTGCAGCATGGTAGGGATCTGCTGTGTAAACTCGTCCGTAGCTGTGAGAAACGTCACATTGTGCTTAGAGACAAATAGCAACATTTGTACACAAAAAATAAACAGCAACAATGAGATAATGAAAAATTTGTCATTGTTTTATCTATACTTATGTATTAATTTTGATACCATATTTTTATTTAGTTTGTCACCTAAGTCGGATTACATTTTAGCAACGGAAAAATGCTGCTAAAGAAAGTAAGACTGAAGTATGAAATCCTGGAAATCTAGAAGCTGTCACATCTTGAAAAAGAAAATGTTTGATTACACTCAGTTCCAGCTATTTATTCCGGGATCGAACATAGCTTTTATTTATCATTACTAACAGTAGAAACTGTTGGAATTATATTTCCCTCCGATATTTATTTTTTGTTTTTGTTTGGTTGCATAAACGTGAATTATTTTTGTCATTCTGTTTTTTGTTAATGTTATTTTTTTGTCAATGGCAACAAAAACTGAAAAGTTTTGTGAACAAATTCAAATTTACATATTTCTTGTGAATTAATTTATCAACACAGTGTAAATAACTTTTTAATGTGATCCTGCTGCGTGTTTGTCTCTCAGCGGTGGATGAAAAGGTTGAATGAGCAGATCCTAAAAGACTCCTGTGAATATTTAATTGTTTGTGGTTGAAACGTTTTAAAGATGTTCTCAGATGTCCTGAACTATTGACTCACCTGTCACTGTAAGCTGCTGCTGCAGCGGCTGCTGCTGCAGGAGTCGCTACAGCAGCCGGCTGGGCGTAACGATACGCTGCATAGCCGCCCTGTGAGAAGGCGATGGAAGAAGAGGGAAATGGATGAAAGTACACGGGAGTGCAGAGGAGGACATGGGGACAATGTAGGGGCAGGTGGGAAGGGACAGGAAGAAAAATGAAACATTTGTTCAATGCTCACTATGTGCTTTCTGCAGTGCAGATGACTAGTAGTGAATCTAAAGGGTTATATTGTGAGAGAAAACTGCTGAGAAGAGCGAAATATTAACAAGCAGACAGTCAGCAAAACTGGCTAATCTGGTGCAGTACAGCATTCACAAGGATGTAGCTACGGCTCTGTGTTTCTCTCTCACTCCATGACTAACTCAGCAAAACTATCCATAATTGTATGTGACGCTTTTTTTTGGGGGGTGAGGGGCGCTGTTTGCAGCTGTCAACATCCGTCATCTTCCCCACTGTGTTCGACAGAGAGGGAGAGAGACCTTAAAGCCATAAATGTGCCCAACCGCCGTTCCCTTCCAAAAACAAAACGGTCAGAGAAAGGGGAAGGAGATGACTGTGCCATTATTTATGTTTGCATGAACAGCTTGTGAACAGACACCAAAAAACAAAAACAAAAACTACAGGTGTAAGGAGACAGTCAGCCAGTTGGATTAAAAAAAAAGAGCAAATCACGCACTCTCACGTGGCCGGCAACCAATCACTGACAGACACAGCATGCTTTCCCAAACTTAAAACACATATTAGGTAAAAAAAAAAAAAAAAAAAGGTCCTACAAAAAATAAAATAACACACACCACTGCATTCTACCCTAAAGAATCAGTCACGACCAAGTCCCTGCATTCAGGACCACACATTGGCTGCTATGGGGGGGGGGAGGTTGGACTAAGTAGGAGCGGAGGAGGACAGAAATGAGGTGAAGGGGCAAGAAGAGGGAGGGAGGAGGGGAAGAAAAATGAGCATAAAAACAGATTGGAAAGGAGTTGGGAGTAAGAAATGGAAAGGAGATTTAAGAAAAGCAAGAGGGAGAATAGAAAAACTACTGTAGCTGGAATAAAAAAGAAAGAGGTGAGTTGGGAGGATGGAGAGATTTGGGAGGTAACAGGAGGGAGGGGGGGAGCCAGCCTTGTAAGTATGTCCGCATGCTGACACTGATTCAGTTAGCATGCCACAGGTGAAACAGATAGGGAGATTCCTGGAAGGGGTCCGAAATAACTGAATGTGTGTGTCCTGCATCCTTCTGACTGCCAGTGTACACTCTGTGGACTACAACACTACTCACGACCGATTCCTTTTTCCTCACTTTCCCAAAATGGATAATTTCACTGAACAGTCCACAATGGGTAATTATTAGGTATAGATTTGCCTTAATTTATCATCTAGATTTATCTGATGCTCTGACTCCCTGGTACTGGGACAAAAACAGAAGTGTTGGACATATTTAGCAAGAAGAATAACTTTATTCAACTTTTATCTTTTTAAAGTTTTTACTCCACAGTCAACACATTTTAATTGAAAGGTCAAGATGATAATTTGCTGAAGAACTGTCTATGCTGTGTGCTGCAACTATGTAAGTTCTGGCTCATTCTTTCATGTAGGAAAAGACTTTTTTTTTCTTAATTTTCTTTTGGACAGCTGCACAGATTCACAGCCATTTTTACAAAGCATAGACTCTACACATTTCAGATTAAATGAAAGAACAGCTGAGAAAAAAATACTGCAGCTGTACTATGCCTAAGATTAAATGGTAATAAAGTATGTTGAAGTTTGTAGTTGTAATGTAACAAAACAACAAGTGCTGCGGTATGAATACCTTTGCTAAGCAGTCCAAATATAATTGAAACCAGAAGTTTACATACACCAAAATAAACAGATACATTTACCTGTTTTGTCACCATCTGCAGTTATATCAGACTAAATCTCTGTTGTTTTAAGTTTATAGGCTGCCTGGATTGAGATCAGGACTTTGTGATGCCCACACCAACACACTGACTTTGTTGTTCTGAGGCCAGTTTGGCTGTATGCTTCGAATCGTTGTCCATTTGGAAGACCAAACTGCACCCAAGCTTTGATTTCTTGGCTGACGTCTTCAATATTTCCACATATTCTCCTTTCCTCATAAAGCCATTTATTTTATGAAGTGCACCAGTCCCTCCTGCAGCAAAAGAGCCTCACAACATGATTTGCTTCACAGTTAGGATGGTGTTCCCAAGCTCACAAGCGCCCTGCCTTTTCCTGCATAAACATATAATCATACCTCCATACATACAGTATTTGTTTTTTGTAAATATCAGGCTTTTAAGACATTATTAAATGAATCTCTAATATATCCTTACTCTGATTAATATAATTTTTACAGGAAGAAATAATTTTTGTAATTCTAACTGAGCCCCCCCCAAAAAAACTTCAGAAAGTGAAAAGAAAATGTGTATCTGTCTTTTCATTGAGTGCCTGAGAACTTCTGGTTTCAAGTGTAGGCATCTTAAAATTACTCTCGTAAAATAATCAAGTCATACTGCAATATCTCAGTCCATTACTGCAACTGCACACCTGCCATCTGGATTTCAACTTATTAATTATTTATCACTTGGAAGGTTCGCTGTATTCTTTGGGAATTTTAGCCCAATTCTTTTCTCCCCCCTTCCGTAACTCCACCCATGTCAGAATCCAGTGAGTTAGTAAAAGAAGACAGAAGAGGCAATTCAATCTCAGATGGTCAATAATGTCTAGCAGCACGCAGTCATTGGAGACAAGGAGGATGCACACTGGCTGTCACATAGAGTGTGTAAACCCTACCTGGGGCAATCTGCCACTAATGTCCTGAAACACTAGTCTACAGAGAGAACAGAAACAGCTATTGTCAACCTGGTCTCACACATACACACACACGCAGCAATACACGCAGGCACACACTCATGATCACACTGGTACAAACTTACTCCACAAAGGCACAGAAACAAACCCCAGAAGAGTTTACTTGTGAATGGGCCTGATTTGAACTGAGGAGGAATACTGCATTTCACCAGGTGTGTTACTAAATACTTAGGGCTCTTAGAAAATACCTAAGAAATAAACTTGGTGTGAAGCATTGTAATAATAATTTCAGATTTAGGCAGAATGACACAAAATGCGTTACAGTGACTAATTGAAACTGTCAAAAGTACACGCCTCTATGGGTTTGATCCGCACCGTTTCACACTTGAAAACCCACAGGCAAGCGAAGGAAAACGTAGGTGACGAGTGAAGCAGTGGAGGAGAGGCAGGCATACTTACATAGAGGTCAGCCGCACCGTAAAAACCATCCTGATAGGCCATCACACTGAGAGGGAGACAGACGACAGCAGGAGAAAAGACAGAAAGATAGAGAGTACAAAGGAGTGGTGTTTGGAAAACCAAAAAAAAAAAAATCAAAATGAAACAAAACAAGGAAATAATGGAGTGAAGCGCCACCATGTGGACAGAGCAGAAAACAACAAATAGAGAAGGTGATGGGGAGGTGAGAAAATGGTGCCAAAGAAATTGTGAGAGAGAGAAAAGAAAAGAAGGGTGAGATTATTACACACCGTGCAACATGCAAGACTAAATACCACCTCTTTGTATACAGATGCACCGACTTCAAAGTGTTACTACTGCTATTTCAGCTGGTGATTTACCAAAAACAAATAAACTCAATTTAATTTTATGACAAACTGCGGTCACATCATAATATGTTTAAAGGTACAAGGAAATGGTATTTTAGCTCCGCAAACTATCAAAGTTATTATTTTTATAGAAATGTATCCAAACACAACATGCACGATTTGAATCACTATCTCGATAAGTGAAGCCATGCTTTAAAAGAAGATCAACCTTATCAGTTATTCATTACTGATCTAAAAATACAGGTATTTCTATTATACATGTTTACATATATATTTACCCAGGGTATGCTGGGATGGCAGGTTGTGGGACGGCAGCCCTGACTGCGCTGTAGACGGGCCGAGCTCGACCCCGCAGATGCGTTCCTCGGAAGGTCGCAGCGGTGGAAGCGGCAGCCGCTGCTGCTGCTGCCGGGTACGGGAACCCTGGAACTGATGATTAGACAATTATACGACAAAACATGCAACTTTCATTGTATTAACAATAGTATTAACAGTATTAACAATATCTTCACAGAGAAAACAACATCTTGACTAATCTGTGTTTTCATAATTTATCACCTAAGTGAGTGATTGTTGGCAATCATTTACAGTTTCATCAGATGTATTCGTCTAAACTGATTTGATTAATGTTGTTTGGTATTGAAGGTTCTAAAAGACCTTCACATTTCAGAGTCAGGTTGGCGTTAATAAAGGTAGATGTTATCAAAATAACAAGTAGGCTGTAAAAGAAAATAGATTCAGATAGTAGAATGCAAGTTTCATGGGAGAAGCAGAACAGCAACCAAAAACAGAAAAATACAAACTTACATAGAGGTTAAAAATTTACATACATGCCATTTTATGATTTATGTATTTGATCCCAAACAAAACATGACAAAAAACTTATTGGGTGAACTTCAGATGACTTCATTATTTGACTCAGGTGTGTTGAAGCAGGGACACATCTAGTGATTGCAAAACTCTTATCCTCGGGGGGGTGTGGGCCCAAGATTGTGTCTTCAGATTATAGTAAGCTCCACCTGTGTAGCTGTGTGCTAATGGTTCACTTCTTATGGTCACCCTGATCATGACTGATTCTCATTTTGTATTTCTTCTATTTGTTCAAGAATCATACCAAACTGATTGCCTTGTGCAGATCTATCTTGCTCCTCACATTTCCTGAACAGAACAATCTAGTTCAATAACCAGGTGTCCTTAATCATCTGTGTACCACATGAACAAGTAAACGTGTGGAAAACCTGAAAGTCATGTCTCACTGAATTAAAATAAGAGCACAACAAAAGACTGGGCAAAAGACTATCTGTTAAGAAACATGTTTGACCTCTGCTATAATTTATAGTCTCAGTAATACTCAACAATTTTGGAAAATAAAAGCCTGCGGATGTGCAGGTGTCTCTTGTTCTAATTCTCATCTTGACTTTGCAAGGTTTTGCCTGTAAAATTCTGTATGTCCTGGATATTATTTGAGAAGCAGAATAAAATTATTTTTTTTAATATCTTACCTGTATAGAGCTCGGGGCTGTACATGGCTCCAACCATAGGACTTAACTTCCAACCAGCTGTAGAAATAAAATAAAACAAATAAAATAACATCAAGGCAACATTCCTACATGAAGAAAACTAATATTTTCATAAATAGTAACTGAACAGGTGAAAGGAACCAATTTCACCAGTCAAGTTGGTTGCAAGAACAATCCAATATAGCATTTTTATTTGTGGTCCATAACAGCTCGGATTCAGAATGAACAATGTGATTTGAACCCAAATGTTGGGTCAGAACTCAAACAAAGCTTTGTAAAATGATCAGTGATTGAGTCCTAGAAAAAAACACATCCACCTTTTAATGTTGTTCATGTGGTTCCCCAATTATTCCCAGCTGTTTGGGAGAGCAGTTTATTGAGCTTAATATTGGAGTTTAAGATTTGTAACAACTTAAGCCTATTGACAGACATAGCAAAAAAAAAAAAAAAAATTGAATCAAAACCATAAGGCAAGCATTAAAACTTCAATACATGAAGTAATTAAACCTGGACTGAAATATTATACAACTGTTTTTTTAATTACAAACACACAGGTGCAAACAAGGACCTGTGTACAGTTCAAAAATTCATACTTAACTTCTTGTTACATATGAATTTTCTTACGTATGAATGTGTGTGTATCCAGTCAAGAGTCAGAGACCAAATGCTTATGGGTAAAGTGTTAAAATCAAAGGTCTGATGTGGCAAATCTATGACGAAGACTGTCATTAAATTATAAATACATGTAAAAACCATGTCAATTAGTGGGCCAGAATTTCTGTCCTTTAGAAAATGTAAGAAAATTCTATGCTTTATAAGACAAAATAGGGTCTTTCTTTCTTTACACAAGTGACATCTGTTATGTAAAGAATACATACTGGTTTTTGCAGCTAGCAGCTGTAACTATACTTATAGCTGGTATAATATTTTAAAAATTATATAAATGAGACCTATTCTGCCTTTTAAAGGACTATGCTGTTATATTTTAGTTGTTATTATCCAAAATCCTTTTGTCTGGTAACTCAAAGTTTATTCAATGTAAGATTTCATTGAGAAGCACTGGAATCCTGTAGACTGAAATGAAGATCTTGCCATGGAGGTAATAATGGGAAATATTGCAATTATGATCTCAGCTATATGTGCCTTTCTTTTTTTATCTGTGATTCCATCACTCTGTAACCTTTAGCCTTTAGCATATTGGAGAACACCATTTGTGCTGCTGTTGGTTAATTATTACATTGGCATGAAAAATGCATAATAATAACAGCCAATAATTACTGCACTCCAAGCAGTCCTTTATGATGTGAATATTACACTCATTAATATTGCAATGATGATACATCTGTGATATATTGTGCGGTTCTATAAAATGAGTTTTACTCAAAAAAAAAAGCTAGCAATATTTATGTTGTACTAAAAAGGAGAAAAACAAAGGAAATGTGCCGCTAGTATAGCTAAGGATAATATGTTACCATATGGAAGTGCTGCAAGGCCCTCTCCATTAGCATATGGTGTGGTCATTTTCTTGTTTGTCATCACTCTGGCTGTGGCATTATTAACCTGGAAAATAAACAAAAGGTTTAGGAGCCAATTTATTCTGTTCTTTTTTTTTATAGAGATACAAGCAAGATTCAGGAAATATGAACATTTTAATAGGAATACATTTTCTTAAAATTTTAGAACATACATTTTATTTTTTTACAAAAATCTTCTGCTTTTCATGTGAGGCGCCATTGTACTTTTAATTTCAGTTTTTATTCTTGACAGGAATTAATTCTGTAGATGAGCAGTGATGGTATTTAATGCATGCACTTCTTTTTAAAGAAGAAATACTGAAAACAAGGATCCCAGTGAGTAATCAGGCAGTTTTGCACACAAACATTGCAACTATTGGCACATAGAACAAAAAAATTTAAAAAATATATTTCAGAGCAAAGGCATTCGAAAAGAAATCCAAGACCATTATATTGCTGCTAAAAAAGGAGACAAAGAAGGTGAATTAAGCAGCAGATTTGTTAAACAAAATGCAAAAACTTATAACCAAAATAAATAAATAAATAACATCAATCAAACAGTTTGTACAGAAATTACAAACAGCCAACCAGGAGTGCATCACATCACCAGAGGTGAGCAAAACTAACCAATTAGCAAGCATCAGATGCAGCAAATAGACCAATCAAAAAGCAGAAAAGAAAAAAGGTTGGATTCCCTCCCAATTGAGAACACATCATACAGAAAAGGGAGGAGGGGACGGAGAACAACAGAGAAAGGACAGAGGATGCAGGGGGAAGTGCCAGTCCACATGAAAGGAAGTAGAAAAACACAGAAACATGAGGAAGAGAAGAGTGAGGGTGAACGATTCATCCAAATGTGCAGTTCTTCCAACCAAAAAACAAAAACAAAAAAACAATAATATGTGATACACATATGACACACAAATCTGATTGTTTGCCTACATCCAGTCTGACTGTACATGAGCCATGATGGAGGAGATGATGATTGGTGCAAAAACGGATACAGAGAGAAAGGACAGCACAGAGAAAAGAAAGAGGATGGGGGATGCAAGTATCATTTCTCAAATTAAAAAGAGAGAAAAAAAAAAAAACAATTCAACCAAACCAAAAACAATCAAACCATTGCTGTGAAACACTGCCGGGCATTTCAGATCAGTGTCGCACACCAGAAAACACCTTGTAGCACACAACCGACGACACACACCATCCAGAACTAAACTGATCAAAAGGTAAATCAAGGACACCTCCTCACAGAAATCAGAACAAGGCAAAGCTGTTTTCATTTAGGTTTGCCAGGAATTATTTCAGGGTGCTTTTTTTATTTTTTATTTATTTATTTTTTTATCATTTTATTTCAGCTTTGCTTTAAAAATCGGCCCCGTTTGGGATCCCGAGCTACTCATCCACAAAACACAGCTCTGATTGAAACATTAAGGCTGCAAACCTGCACTTCGACAACAGTCTGAGCACTGGTACAGGAAGTGACCATCAAGCACTACAGCACGCCATGATATACAGACAGCTATTATCCCCTCTCCAGAAGAGCTAACATAGCACTCATGCTCCAGCATGCTCTCCCGCTAATAAGGTGCAAGAATGCAGCTATTGGCTGACACATGACACAGAGATGACATAGTACTGCATGACGTCATACAGATGACCAGAAAGAGAGTCCACCATGCAGGATACAGCTCACAAATTAAATGCTTTGAATGCAGTTAGAGGTGATTGTAATGAATGCATTAAGAAGTGGTAGTCGTAGTTGTTGCACTTGCAGATAGATGCGGTACATTCAGTTACACAAGTGGCCTTATTGTAATGCCATGCGGTAAATGGCTAATCTCCTAATAGTCTCATTCACCACCTCCCCAATCAATCACAGGATTAGCCAATCAGGTTCTGTCCACCAATCAGTCAAGCTCCCTGCAGCAAGGGAATCCTTTGCTTGGGTGCATTTTATTTTTTTTTTGTTTGGGCGCATGGGGTGGGGGGAGGGGTCATTCAAAGATGATGCCATGTGTACACAACTTACCGTGGTCGGGGGAACGGCGTGAGGACACGCGAGCAGTTACCGTGGAGACTGACAACAACAACAACAACATACAAAAATCATCAGGGAAATCGAGAAAATATGCGTAAGAAACAAATGATGAACCAAACAAAAGAAGAAAAATAAAACAAAATAAGGCAGGAAGGGGGAGGGACAAACAAAACGAAGTAATGAAAAGCAACCCCCACCCTGTGGTAGAAAGGAAGTGATGTCAGAGGTCACATGACAATAGTCACCTGCAAGTATCAGCCAACCACCTAGCCTCTATAACCCACCATGACGACAGATCATAAAGGTTAAAGAAATGGGAGATGAAACTCAGGGGACACTCTACAACTATAAAATTAAAAAATAGAAATTGAATCTCTTTCTAGAGTGATTTTGCCTCTTACTACATCATGAGACAGAAAAAATTAACAAAGATATGGGGAATGAAGGTTGACATGAGGACAAAAACAGAGAGATAGACTGGTTGGGTGTGAAAAGAAAGATAGAAGGAGATAGAAGAAAACCTATTAAAAATACAGAAAGGAGAGGGAATGACAGCTATCTATGCCATTCTCTTAACTTCTTTGTCCACCCTCCATTTTTTTTGTAATTTAGCACACCTACACACAGACAAAAAGAATGCAAGACATCCGAAGACCATGCAGAAGAGCTACAGCAGTAAGTGAAAGAAAAAAGAAAAACTTAATCTGAAGCACGATTTAATACCAACAGCTCGAGCAAATGGCAAAAAGCATGGCGTGTGTGTGTTCCCTCTCAGAGGCCATTTGCAACTGAAATCTGAGTTCATGCTGACAAATTAAAAAGGAAAAAAAAATGCCACAACAAAATGCACTTCCATGAGATCTGGTGTTCGTTTTCAAGCAGGGTGTGTGCAAACAGTAAGCCTTTTTTTTTTTTTTTTTTTGTATTTAACCATCCATCTTGCATATGTAATTTTACGTCATTTTTTTTTTAGTTCTGGAAAATCAAAAATGACACCACACTTCTCACAGCAGTTTCATTCCTCAACTCCCGCCCCTGAAATGCCCCCCCGTCATGCTTCGACCTCTGAACACACCAAACATATCAGCAGCGACCGCATACAAGTCGCTCAGTGTGAAGTGACAGGCTGGGGAAATTCCCAGCAAACTCTAACCTTACAGTGCCTCACCAAAGTATTCACACCCTTTAAACTTTTCACATGTTGTCAAGTTACGACGTCAAACAGTTAGGTATTTTATTGGGGCTTTATGTAAAAGACCCAAATTAGCAAGGGCATCATTGTAAAGCAGAAGGAAAATGATAAGACTGATTTAAAATCTGAAAGGTTTTTTGAGACCACTTTGAACTATTATAATAATAATGCAAGTCCACCCTCTCATAGCAAAAAAAAAATGTTTTAAGAGAACGTTTTAATACCCAAAATAAACAAACAAAACATTTTCATTTATTATGATTACTTGATTTATGTGCGAGGCTTAGATTTGGGGTGAATTTGTATTCAGTTTCTTTTTACTGTGAACTCGGGTGCCATCAGAAGTCGCAGAGGTAGTGACTGGGATTTAACCATGTGTCATTTAATCTCACTAATGAAGGGAGAGCATCATGGATGGCTGGGAACACAGCAGACATGTCAGAGAGAAGGTTGTGGTGAAAGTTCTGATCAGGGTTAAATTCTGAAACACTATGCTAAGCTTGAAAAATCACATGGAGCATCGTTCAATCCAAACTTGACAGGCTGAGCGAAGAGCGCAACAGTCGTAGAAGCAGCCAAGAGGCCTGAGGTAACTTTGGAGAAGATGCAGAGATCTGCATCTCAGGTGAGCAAAGCTGTTGACAGGAAAACACGTAGTCTTGCAAAGTGTGGCAACAAAGGGATTGTTGGAACAAAAACAGGAAGCAAGAAGACAGAAAGAAGTCCTGTTTCCAATTTGCCACAAGCAATGTAAGGAACACAATAAATATGCAGCTTTAGTCAGGTGGCCTATGTATGTAGGGGTGGGTGATATGGAGTTAGAATTTCATCACAATATTTTGTGGTACTACAATTAAAATGATGATTAAAAGAAAGCAGCATTTATAACATCATGTATAAATATTGTTCTTGAAAAGCATACCCATTTGAAACAAGCTTCTTCAGGATGCCAGTTAATTAAATAAGTGTGATTTGTGCCACTAAGCTGCACACAGTGATTATATTTAATCACATTCTCAAATTCATTGATCCCATTGTGGATCAATAAATTTGGAAAAAATAGAAAAAAAAAAACATTTCCGATAAAATTGTCTTTTTTAACATTATTAATTGGAATTTAATGAGACAACGATAAGTGAAAATTTATATTATTAGAAATTGTATACAATAATCAATGCCCACTCCTGGTAGGATCTCTTGAAAAAATCATCCCAGTAACTGAGGCAGAACCAAACTGAGACGATCTTGTTTATTCATCGTGGAAAGGTAAGCCTGGCGTAAAGATAAATGTGGCTAGCCACTACTAAGCAATCACGGAAGACATCCTGTTACGGCCTTGGAAAGAATTGAGACCAGAGCAGACAGCTGAATACAAATGCAAACCGCACTTTTCAGATTTTGTTGTTGTTGTTGTTTGAGAGGATTTGTGAAATGATTCCTTCTGCTTCACAAATTTATCCTACATTGTACTGATTCATGGCAAAGTCATAAGAGAATACAATTCAGTTTGTGGTTGTAATGTGACGAAATGTGAAAAGGTTCAAAGACTTTAAATTGTTTCGCAAGACACTGTACGTTTCCAACCATGCGACACCAGCAGGCACTTTTCTTTTCACAGGAGAAAACAAGAGAGGCTTTTGAAATCTCTTCCAGTCATAAACACAACCATAAATCAAAAACGGCCACTCATCATGATCATGGAAGAAGTGATGATGGGATGGAGAAGGTGCAGGGAAACAGAAAAAATAAAATAAATAAATAAAAAAAAAGACAACAACCAGACCCTACATGCTGTGACAGAAGCAGCAGAAATCGCCAGCGATCGAGTCGTAGTGACGTCTCACCAGCCATGCCTGTTGTGTAGCCACTCCACCCAGCAAGCTTTGCAAACCACACAGCTCCAAGTTCAAGGTGCAATGGAGAGCCCACAACACCAACATCATCAACAACATCAATGACAGAAAGTGCCGTCATGAGAGAGCGTGCGGCACTGCTGCACCATGCTATAGTGAAGCCAGAGGAGGGGGTAGAAGGGTACACAGAACAGCCATGTGGAAACCTTCTCTGGGGCAGAAACCACCATAATGGTTCTCATTTGTCATTTCTAGAAATGGAGGAGAGACAGAGGAGAAAATGGACATTGTTCTGGAGGGCTGGACACTCACCTCGATTTTACGTCCTTCCACCAGCGTGCCGTGGAGCTTCTCCCGGGCCCTCTCTGCATCTGAGCTGGACTCAAACGTAACAAACCCGAAGCCCTGTAAGGAGAGGAGGAGGGTGGGGGAAAGAGGAGAGGCAACAAAACAGGCAAAAACAATGATTCAGTTCCTATTTTATAAAAAACAAAACACTTTAATGTTTGAGGGTCTGTCTCTACTATCTTACCTTGGAGCCCCTCTCGTTGAAAATGATCTCAACATCAAGGATTTTACCAAATTGCTGAAATGAAAGAGACGACGCAGGGAAATTAGGAGACTGCAGAAGCACTGAAGTCACATGTTCGCCACAGGGAGTCAGCACTGCTCAGCCATGATGAGCTGGCACTGAGCCAGGATGGGTACTCCCACATCTATCTCTTTCCTGCTCTTGCTTCATCCAAACATTTTGGAGGCATTTCTCTTTACCAAATAGCAGTTATCACGACAAGCCATTTCAGGGTAACAGAATATGCTAACCCTAACCCATAAAAGGGACAGAAAAAATGTTTTACATATTGCAAGCAGAGAGAAAAGGAGGATTTTTTTATCGACATACCCCAAACATTTGCCGTAGGTCGGGGTCTCGGAAGCGGAAGGGGATGTTAGACACATGGAGACGTTTGGGAGTCCCCTTGGCGTCCGAATCATCCCCAGGGCCCCCACCGCCGCCCCCTCCACCTGAACCAACTACAGACTGCGCGTCAATCTGAGAGGAGCCGTCAGACTGCAGAGTCTGGGAAAAAATAAGACATGAACCAGGTTATTCAACTGATTATACAATTTGTTACAGATATCTGTCTTTATCACAAACGGCTGAGTAGACTAATGGCAAACAAAAGGCGGTAATTAGCCGATTATTCTTCTGATTTATCTATGTATCAGTTTTTATAGACATGTTTCCATAGATAGTACTTGTAGGTACTTCTATTGTTTAACATCAAACAACAGATCAGAATTAAATCAAATCCCCCCTCATGGAAATAAGGCACCAGTAGGTCAAAGATTTACTAAAACCAAAACCAAAGATACAAAACAGGTCTTCACATCTGTATTTAGAACCAAAGTTTGAAAGACATTTAAGTTGTTGATTAACAACAACTTGAATGGCTTTTTCACTTTCATCCAACACAATTTATGGTAGAGAAACAGTCCCGGATACAGGCTGCTTCATAAAATAGAAAAGGAAGAAATTCAGCAAATGTGGAAAGCAGACTTGTGAGCGTTGCTGCAGAGAAAATAATGTTGATTGCCAGAGAGTCTTTACTTAGCAGATTTATTAAGCAAATTTATCACCTACAGTCCAATAATTCAAAATAAGTACTCAGCGTAGAAGGGAAAGCATATTTATTTAAGAGGAGAGCAAGTCTGAAAGAAACATCCCTATGTATTGTCAACTTATTAAAAAATAGATGTATTCAACTCAAGTCGTTTACAAATGTTAAATCATTCGAGCAAATATTTAATAGTAGTTAAGTATTTTTCTGTAGTACAACACTTGACAGAGCTATTTAGGGTCAGAGCAGAAACATTTATAGAAGTGTGAGGAGTTTCACCAATCAAACTTTTACTGAAAAATACAGATTTCTGCTCGTCATTAATGTCCCACAAATTAACTGGTCTGGCAGTTTTATTTTTTAAAAAATGCATAATGTGTGATGCAATTTTTTTTCAAAATCCAACAAATTTTTTGATAGATTTTTTTGAATCCATCAAAAAATGATGACTTTTTTCTTATTTATTCATCAGAAAGGTCCCTTAACTTTATCTGATAGTTTGACAATTAAAAGGGTCACATCTAAGGAGTTTTAACCAAATATGGTTAAAATTATTAGTTTGTTGTGTTTTAGTGAATGGAGGAAAAAAAAAATTATCAGGTTTGGAGTGTTTTACCTCCTGGTCACAGATCAAAGCCAGACAAGAAAAACAGACTGGATGACTCAGATTTCTGTCAGATTGATCGGTGCATCTCCACAAATTTATCACGGATATTGAATCTATGATTTAATTACTCAGGAGTCTAAAAGAAAGACATAAAACAGATAAAAAAAAAGTCTAATTCATTTTGTGGGCCACTTTACAAGGTTGGCACTCACCTGGCTGAGGCTGTTGCCGGCGTTGGCCGTGCTATTGCCTGCTCCGACGGCCTCCACGGGGCCCTGCACCGCTCCTGCTGCATACAGGCTGCTCCCGTAATCCAGAGTCAGGCCGTTCTGAGGAGGCGGAGGCGGAGGAGGTGGGAATGCGGAGAAGGGTGGGGGTACGAGTCCTTCCTGACCGCCAGCACTATCCTGAGAGCCCTGTGGACGGAACAAGAGCAGAGTGAGACAGTAGTAAGCCAGTGAAATCCCCCGACAACTCCCAAACACTGCGAGACCATTTCCCCAGAGTCTTGGCCTAAAAGTCATGCAGACATGGTGGATACTAAATTTTAATTTTTTCCCTCCTGTGTAAGAGCGTGCATGTATCTTTAGCCCCCTGCCCATTAAATATTCACTGCAGCCACATCTATTATTGAGGGTCAGATGCCTCCATGCTCGGTTTGTTTCACAACGATGAGTGTCTGACGCCTGCACACACACTCACAAACGCCTCTGCACACAAATCACCTTTGACATGCAAACACCCACACACCTACGCATTCACACAAAGACCAACTGTTATTATGGAAAACTCTCCAAGTATTTCACACACAATTACCCCATAAGATACTAGTTTAGGTTAACAGTACATAGTGGAAAACAATACAGACATCTGCAAATGCATAGTACCACACACATACGCGCACACACATTCCTTCTTGCTGGCAGAGGGGCATGAATACCCTAAATGGTAATAGTGAGCAAGGGAGGCAGCAGGGAAGGAGGAGGAAAGGGGGGAGACGATAAAAGGTGGTGACTGATAGAAGAGGCATGCTTTGCCTCTGATCCATAGCTGCAGAGATAAACCATCCATCACTGTCTTTCAGATCTATTTATAACTCTTGAGAATTCATGGGATGGCCAATCAATTAGAGGCTGCAACAAACTGGGACAATCCTTTGCTTTTAGTTTATTGATCTCACTAATATAATTACATCAGGACTGCAGCCGTGCCAAGTCGCACCAAGATGCAGGCAGGCTTTAAGGTAAGTGCTGAGGTCAGCATGCAAACATGCTGAAGCTGCTTACGGTAACGGCGCATGTTGGCGGTGATGTCAGCAAACCACCATAGCAGTTTGTACTAGCACTTGGCTGGCTTCTCATGAACATGACGACCTCCTATAAACATATGATGATGGTAAAAGACCTTCTTCAGCAATGCATTATGTTGACCACATAGAAACAATCACACAGAAAATTAAAAAAGTAGTGAACACATCTAACTTTTGCCAGGTACAAAAAGGCAACCACCTTGTATACATCTTGTCACAATGACAAACAGACTTCACTAGATACCATCGAGGCTAACCTAGACATGGCAGAGTAGATCTGTTTAATCCTCTTAAAATTTCCACCTCTGTAACATGTTGTATTTAGAAACACTGGAAGCATTTTCGAAACGTCAGATTTATTTTACAAAGATACTGTTCACACAACAAAAAGGACAAAGGACAAAAGGTCTGCATCTTCAACATAAACATGGAGCTTGCCGTTTACAGACAGTCATGAAAAAACCAAGCTGTGCAGTTAACCGAGATAATGATCCACGTTGTAAGTACGCTCTTATTTTTTTTATGTCTTCTGACTGATGCATATCTCTTTACTTTTTTGAAGGCTGAAAGCTAGTTAAGTTTTGTGAAGTCAAGTTTTGAAAAGGCAGCACAAGTAAAGATGGAAGAAAGAGGAGAGGACAAGCGGCAACACTTCCCCCCTAGCGGATAGGAAATTATGTATAGTTGGTACCAAACATCCAGCAATAGGCGGCACCATGTTGCATCTGGAAGAAGTCGAGTGTAAAATGAAAATGAATTTTTCCACAATTCATCAGGCCATGTCGCTAACAAAAAATATACAACACAGCTTAAAATATCAACAATAAAAACTTGTTTTACAAATATTCTTCTCTCACACACGCCGAGACGTCATCTCTGTTCCTAAAGTTAAAACAAAAGAGAGAAAGAGTTTAGGATCGTTCATGCCAGGAAGGCTAAAGAGAAATATTTTCAATGCTCTTAAGTACAGTTCTTAAAGTGGGACCTTAAATGGATAAAATCATTATTGGCAGGAAACATCAAAGTATATAAGCAAAAATGGTTGGTTTTATGTCTCTCAGCGGGGCTGCAGATCTTTTCCAGTTTTTCTCCTACAATCTCTGAGTTCAAGTTCTGAACCATTTCCCTCATTGTTCTGGTCCTGCTGGACAGTAGAGATGCCTTTCAAGGCAAGAATACCCACAGACATGCAGCTTGGCTCAACACAGTTAGAACAATTTTGTCTGAACTACACTGAAGTTCAACAATGACGTGACTTTTTAAACATGTTCTGTGGTCAATGGAAAACCTTACATACAGCAGGTAGCAGGTTCACTGCATTCACCATCACAGTCAGGTACGAGGCCGATCACTGCAGAAATGCTTCAATTTGCTCTCAACGGCAGTAGAGAAGTAAATCTGCAGGTACATGTGGAAAAACTTCCTTCTGCATCCATTTGAAAAACATCCTTGCTTGATATTGGTGACTAGTACTAACAAAATCGTAAAAGATGGTAGAGTTACTTATTTGTTACCTTATTGCGTTGTTGCTCTTGTGTTTATTTAAAACAATGGGTTCTTGTTAATGCAACTTGTTCATGCTGTTTCCAGATCCAACCTCGATTTAATAAAGACAATCAAGCGATTAGGAAACCATCAGATATCCTTTTGTAGAGCAAATCTGCCCTGGTACAGCCAGCTTCTCCGTGTCATATGACTGGGAAGCTGTGATGTGAAAAGTGAAAAAAAAAAAAATATATAGAGACAAAGATACTGTTCACACAACAAAAAGGACAAACTGAGTCAAAACTTAGTCACATGCATTCATTGAATGTCAAACTGAATATGATAATTAGTAAAAAGAAAATATAGAGTTTATGTTTAATGTAAGAAACCTTTTTATTCATCTTGCTATTGTGTTTTTTATTCATAGTCTACATGTAATTATTTTCACCATATTGGTTCTGCTTTCCTCTGCGGTTATTAATCTTTAATGATAGTTTTAATGAGGTAGCACAAAAAGAACACACTGGTAGTAGCAATTTAACAGTAATGGTTGATGTCCTTTTTATCATAATCGTTTACCAGACATCTGCTTGGTGTGTGTGCGCGCGCGTCTGTCCATGCGTGAGTGACAGCGATGCCCATCTGAGCTGCACAATGGATCACTGTCCCTTTGGGAGAGTTAAAAGTGTGTGGGAGGAGGGTGTTTATGTCTGTGTATGTGTCCGCGTAAGCCATCTGTCTCCCAGCTTTTGACCTTTCTCAGCGTCGCACCTGTGACACTGTAGTCCAACTCCTCGATTCTGTAACAAACCGGGGGGATGCACGCGGTCGACACGGATCACGTCAATATTGTGACACAGGAGCAGCAGACTGTGAGGGGGAAACTTTGTCTGTTCGTTGGCAGAGACAAACAAAAGCAAATAAATACAGCAGGAGCCCTGGAATGAAACGCAAGAAGCTTTTAGAGAAACTGCTCTTTCAATTGCTTTGGCCTGGTTTAGTAGTTTATACAGTGCCTTACATAAGTATTCATACCTAGTGAACTACTACATTTTGTCAGGTTCAATCTGTCATCTGAAAATACACAGAGGATGGAACAACTGTGAAACTACAGAAACGGCTGTCCATCAAAACAAGGAGAATTTGTCAGATAAAAACCTGATTGTATCGCTGGAGAAGCTGCAAAGATCCACTGTTGAGGAGGGAGAATATCCATCAGCTGCTGATTTTACTTATACTTGAATAGTTAAAAAATGTGAAAAAAAAAGAAAGAGGTGCTGTCGAAATAAGCCATTTAAAGCTGTGCTATGAGGGACAGAACAATCATGCAGACATCGGCTTCAAAGGGCGATCCTGAAAGAAAACCTGTTAGAGGCTCAAAAGGCTTGAGACTGAGGTTCAGCTTCTCTCAGGACAATGACTCAACATTCAGCCAGTCACAGTGCAATGGCTCATACAAACGTAGGCCTGGGCGAGATGGTAGAAAAATTACCTTTCTGATTTATTTTCATGCCAGATCCAAATTTTTTCTCCATTTTTTTTTCTTCCAAAATAGTAATTACAAATGACAGTAAACATTTTAAAAAAATGTCTTTTATTTCAATAATTCCTTCTGTGAGTATTGGGGAAAGACTACAAGGGTTTTTGCTTAATTATCAGAATATAATCACGATATTAGCAGATTAAAAGACACAATTTTTACAAGAAAGTCTTGTGAGAAAAAAGTTATTATGAGGAAAAAGCTTGGTTAATTATTTTTTTCTTTTTCTTTTAGGATTTCTCTGAATTTCGCTACTTCATCCTCAAAATATAACAACTGCATTCTTGCAATATTCTCATACAAATAGTCCTCACAACTGAACTGTAGAAATCCCAGTAATGTATTGGTGAAAATAAATTTTGAAGATTTTCCAAAAATCTTCAAAACCAACATTTTTCATTAATTGAAAGGAATTTATTGCCCAGCCCTCAAACAAATCAGGCGTATGCACTGACTGATGGCACTTTTTAAAATTTCGTTGTTCCTGTGACAGTGATAAAAGACTTTTATCTTTTATCTTATATTGCTGTGTTAAATTGGCCCAGTCAAAGTCCACATCTAAATGCTATTGAGAGTCTGTGGCAAGACAAACAGAAAACAGATCCTCACAAAGTCTCTCCATCCAATCTGCCTAAGCAACTCTTTTCCTTCCTCTTCATAATTATGCAATTCTTTGTGTTGAACTATGACATCAACAAAATGCTTTAAAGTTCGTGGATGTTTTGGTTTGAATATTATTGCTCTGTACTGGAAATTACAGTCTATGTATTGCTGTATAATCTATAATCCTTCAATAAAAACTTTTGCTAATCTTAGAAATAAGAATGTTACCCTTGCAGAAGCTATTAAACCTGCTAACTAATCCTCTTTTTCACGCTGATGCCGAGAGAAAGTAGACACTTCTGTAGCTTTAAGAGAAGAAAATGCTCAGAAGTCATTCTTTATTGACAGCAGTACTGGACTGCCTCTTGCGATTTTCAGCAGCGTAATCACAACATGAAATTCTGTTATCTTACTCCCTCCTGCTCCCTGATAGCACGCAGTAAATGCATATATGCCATTAATCTCGACACTCTAGCAACGCAGTCATCCTTTTTTTTTCCATACGGAAATCCTTGAACTGCTCCTTTGAGAGTCTCTCCCAACACAAACCGTGATCTCCATCTTCAGCGCGTGGCCACTCGAGCCGCGCTGCCAGCAGATTACTGACCGCTGTGTCCAAGTTTAACTTCATTCACATTCTCAGATAGCAGCTGTGTCCGCTCATCTAAACTCTGCAGCTGTATGAACTTTCTCCAATATTGCCCACGGGCATGCAAAATAGGATTCTGCTGAGTGATAACATCTCTCACGTCACTATCTTCCTGTCCTGTGAACATTTCATGTGTTATATGCTGAAAATGGGGACTCAAACCATGGCAGCTATTATTACTCTCTGTTAATATCCCACATCAATGATGAGGCTCTCAGTTGTAATTGGGGCCGAGAGTGAAAGTAAAAAATTCTGACCTATAAGCATTTCTCCTTTCATGCTATACCTCTTTTAAATGTGCGCTCGGTAAACAGCTGATATAATTTTATGCTCTAATTAAAGAATAGGAGCCTTAAAATAGACCAAAAAATTATTAACGTGAGGAAATTTCTCCATGTTGGATAAAGAAATTCAATCTGTGATGGTAGTAATGAGAGCTGCGATCCTCTGATGAGAACGATCTGAATTTATTACATTCGCCTCTCCATCTCGGGGACGAATAGGAGAGAGCAGAAACACATAAATTAGTCAGCTTAGATCAGGTTTTAGGCTGAGAAATGGAAGAAAAGGAAATCGTGCTATGCTAAAGGACCGACCAATACATAGGCTCGTCTTATATTAAATGCACTTACAGACATGAAAATGATCAAGGATGGAGTAACTAATTCCAGGTCAGCAGACGGGAGCAGAAACAGAAACTAGAGCTGCTCAATAAAGAGAGGGAGTCAAAAGCTCAACACCTAGCTTGGGTAAAGTGGAGGAAAAAGTTGCTTCTTGAACAACTTTCTGGAGAGATTTCTAAGAATTGATGAATCCATAAGTCTATTCTTCAATTTAAAACTGAAGAAATAAACACCCAATTTTTTTTCCCCTAAGCAAAAAAGTTACACTGACATTGAAGTCAGTGTGACTCCAATGTCACACTGACCACCAATCAAATGGTTTGACATTTTCAGTAAAATTTCTGGGCGAGCAAATGGTGACGTCAATAATTCTCATACAAAAACAGGAGATGTTTACAATAGAAACTTGAGGTATAGCCTTACAAGCAGCTTCACAGGTTGCACCTTAGACACTAGAACGAACACATTTTTGTTTTTATCAACTTCTGGCAATAAACATAAATATCCAACCTGCTTTTTACACCAGGGTGCACAACCCCTTCTCACCTTCACTCAGACAAGTTTAACTTTATTTATCCTTGGTGTTGTTTTGCATTGCGCTACTGTCTCTGCACATTAGCCTCACAGATGGCACATGGAGACTAAAATTTCTAGCTATCCTCAAAGAGCAGCTAATTTTGTTGCAAATAATATTTGGCTCCATGTCTAACTGCACTTATAAAGGGAGGCGTTGTTTGCTTGTTAATGTTTTCCTTATAATTTATTAATCACCTATGAGTTATTTATGAGGTAGAAAAAAATGAAAAACACTTTTATGATCACTCTATGCAGATACCTATTACATCAGCAAAACAAAACAAATCCCCATGTGTTTTTGTCCTTTATTTGTTCTCATGAACTTCACAGCTATGATCAATGTCTTTTGTGTTTCTGCAGCTGTTTGGTTCGTCTTCCTCACAAAGCTGGATATCATTCCCAGTTATTGACTACGCCAATTATGAAGCCAAAGCCAAAAGATTTCAGCAGCTAAACTGTGATCATCACTCACTCCATTTGAAATGTGACCAATACAAACATGCTCTACAAATTTAAAGTGCCTTGCATGACTGTTCATACCCCAAATCTATGTCATCTGCTTTTATATCAATAACTGAGCTCTTCACACAACAAAAAGGACAAACTGAGTCAAAATTTAGTCACATGCATTCATTGAATGTCAAACAGAATATGATAATTAGTGAAATATTCCTCCCATGTGTGATAAAACTGATCACAAGGACACCAGGATCGCTCTGAAAAGCACGGGATTTCAAACATGTTGAAATCCCGAGAACAAGAAAAGCAACGTATTGTTGAATGTGACATGTAGCCAATCAGAAAGCGAGATGACAGACACACGAAAGGGAATCCAAAATATGTAAATAGATTGTAAAAAAATACATCTATCATGGCGCACCACAAAGTCCAAGTGGACATCAGAGACATCTTTTTGTTTCTTGTCTGTCAAAAACAGTCCACAAACAATCGCCAGTGCTTCTTCCGCGTCGGTCATGGTTCTTCACTTTGAACTCACGTTTGATCTTGAAAAGTTTTGCAAAACTTCCCGTCTCAAATCTTAATGTTTGTGAGTGAAATCTGTCCAGTGGTGTGTTATATTTGCTGTGTGGCTTGACACCACTCACTGTTGGACCAAACTTGTTTTGTATTGTAAAATGTGAGTTGTTTCAGGTTTTTGTAAATTAACTGACAGCTGAACCAAGCTTTAGGTAGATCTGTAGTTGTGCCATACAGTTTCCATTTTCAGAGGATGGATGGCTTTGTTAGACATTCAAAGCTTCATAATGTTTCTTCAGCAATATTCTCAAACAAACCTCCAAGGTTTTCAGAGAAAAGCTGGATTTCACACTGGAGTCTTTTTTTCTATTGCACCACTTCCGAAAGAAATCAGTTGCACTGGATTTTATTTTGGGGTGTCATATTGTCTTTTTCACTTCACTTCAGTTCAGTTCTGTGCTTTGTGTTGGTCTATTATGTCAAATCCCAGTGAAACAATTACTGTTTCTAGGTGTAATATGACAAAAAGTAAAAAAAAAAAAAAAGGGTATGCATGGTTTTGCACAATGGTATAGTTATTTAAACAACCAGTTCTGACGTCATTTACATTATCTCGTTTAAAACCTGAAGTCATCCCTTGCACAACGGACTCTTTACTGCAAAAATAAGTGGCCCCACGTTGTATGCAAAACTTTAAAATAGGCCAATAAAGCAAAAACAAACCAATTAAGCTCACTGTGGAAACTTTCCTCAGGTACCGGCCTGCTGCAGAGAAAAATCACTGACTCTGCAGTGAAATTCTACTTTCTGACACATTTGCTGGGGAAACTACCTTCCTGCTGTGCAGTAAAATGTTCCTCACAGCTCCGGTGTTGTCATTTGCGAGTCCCAACATCTATGACTCATGACACATCTCACTCGACAACTGATGAGTCAGACTTTGCCTTGACAAGTTGTGATGCAACTGGACAGAATGATAGTAATGTGGAATTTAATACAGCACCACCACAGGTCTGATCAGGTGAACCAGAGTTGTTGATGCTTTGAACCGACGTGATTTCCACAGTGTTTAAGCGTTCGTCGGTTCCGTCAGACGCCCCTGCTCGCTGCCGTTGCTCATGCTCTAACAGACTCCAGCCAGCAGGAGAACGGACTACCCCGGCTGTTAGCACTGCTTCTGCCAGACAAAAATAGAAGCAGGAACGCGAGCCAAAAACAACCCAGTATTTGTGTTTCACGACCGCCGTTTTCAGAGGAGATCCATTTTGGCCTCATCTCGGCAGTCTTTTCTTCACCTGGTATGCCGTGTTAAAAGCCCGGGTATCTACACAAACATTATGTGCTTTGCGTGCAGCTCTTTCTATCTGGCATGAACCTTTTGCTGACTGCAAGTGGCTTTTGAGATTCACATCAGGATAAAAGCCTCATTCTGCACTCAGAAAGGAGGGTGAGAGGGGGGTAAGAGAAGGAATACAAAGACACAAAGGAAGGGCAGTTCTGGTCAATTGTAAGAAAGCAAACTTATGCAGTGCATTTGTGTCAGCACTCAGGGTTGCTCTGTTCAAGTGTGCACGCCTTAGTGTGTGCGTCTGTGCATGTGCTCCCCCTGGCGTTGGGATGCTACTAGGTTGCGTGTGCGTGTATGTGTTTCCGCCCCGCAAAAGCCAGTGAGTCAGAGCGGTAGCTGTAGCTGGCTTCCTTTCGGGTCAGTTAGCAGCACCAAGTGGGTCTGAGGAAGGCACGTTAGAAAGCGCCCCCGTCTGCTGCCGTCTCACCACGAAACACGAGGAGACAAGAGGGAACACGATTTACACTAACTAGGCCATCGCTGGGTCATTTCACATGAATAATGTCATTTGAGGATCTTTACTTCCTCTGGGCGCCAGCGCCTCTCCGCAGGCCGATTCAGCGACTCTGGAAAGTGTGATTCATGTTGTTAACAGCCTTTCGCGTTTTGGCTCAGTGATCGGATTAACTGAGGAAGTTCAGTGCCTGGATCATATCTTGGATTATTTTATTCGCCGCCGCAGAAAAAAAAAAAGAAAAGAAAAAAAAAACAGCTGGAGAAACGTTCATGACATGTGTCTATGGCATAACGATGAGCCAGGAGACACCCTCTTGTTAAATTATTCCAGCCCACGCCATCATCCCCCACCCCTCACCCAGTTGCTCTTCCCCACTCCTCTTGCTGCTGTTCTCCCTTTCCTCCCACTCTCTCTATGCTGCGCGCTTCACTTCTTTACGCTTCATAAAATCCAGACGGGACCCCTTGCATACGTCCCGCCCCCACACTTGTCAATCAAGTCCATTTGCCTCTAAGCAACAAGGATATCAGCGATGCTCAAGCTCCTCCCACCAGTCCATTCTCCAACTCCTTATAGGGTACCACATCTGTTCATCAAACATGCCACCTGTATTGCATTACACGTCCTTAAAACTTTTTTTTACATTCTTATATTGCTATTACAGACGTGAATGTATTTAACTGCCAAGTAATCTGATAGATCAACGCCAAGAAATGCTTTATTGTTAAATTTAAAATTTAAGAAATACTTTGTAGGAGACATTTTCACTGCAATTGCAGCTCAAAGCATTTTGACATGTCTCTATAACTTCTTTCCACATCTGGAGACTGAAATGTTTGTCCATTCTTTGCAAAATATCTCAAGTGTCATCCTGGATGGAGAGCAACTGAATATTAATTTCACTGCCACACCATATGCTTGCAGGATTCACTCCATCCATCTTTCCAAATACCTTGCACAACATAATATCGCCACCAACACCGTAAAAATTATTTTTGCGGTATTGTCTCTACCCACATTGCACATCTAAAATCTAAAATTTATTTATAAATTGCTATTCTGATACATGTCTATGCTTTGATCTAAAGCTTTTCATTGGAACCGAACCAGTAAGTTTGGCTTACTAAAAGAGTCTTTGCTCTAGTTTTAGTGTTTCCTCCAGAAACTCAATTTATTCAGTACCAACATCCGTCTTCCAATCAGCTCATCATCATCATCATCATCATCATCATCATCATCATCATCATCATCGTCGTCGTCGTCGTCGTCAGCCTAATGGTCTCAACACATTAGAATCCCAAATTATGGAATGCATGGTCATCACATAAAAGAAAGGTTTAGAAATAGTAATTTATAATCACCTCATAGGTTTGGTATAAACAAATAACAGATGTTGTGTTGATACTTTTTCTTGTGTTAATTCCATTCTATCTGTGATATTCTTAATAGTTTTGTTCTTTTAACTATTTCATATTCAGCACTTTAGACATTGTTTGCCATTTTTAAAAGTGCGTCATAAATAAAGCTCACTTGGCTTTCCTGTCCCGGGTTAAGACAGGCATCAACGCAGCATGATTCTACTGCCATCATGCTTTACTGTAGTGAGATAATGAGGTTTTTGCACAGTGTTTTGCATTTAGGCTGCAAAATTAAATTTTGGTCTCAAGTGACCAAAGAACTTGCTTTCCACATGTTTGCTGTCTCTCTTGCAAGCCTTATGGCAGACTGGTCCTCTTACGGCTTTCCATCAGCAGTCCTTCTTATTCTACAATAAAGCCAGACGTCTCCACAAAAGCTGCAGTCTTTTATGAAAAATAAACAGTCCAAAACAAAAACGAGGGGATGACACCTGACAAACATTTGCAGGTGAGCACACAAGCTCTCTAAATGATGTGTGTTTACCCAACTAACACAGAAAGTAAGGTATGACCATGAAACCAGTTTGGCTTGTTCAGGAAGGGCTCTGCTTTAGGGCGACTCATGTCCTGGCGTCCAGTTTGCTTTAGAAGAGCGCACGCAAGCCAGCTGGAGGATGGCGTTGTCACTGTCAACCTCACCCTACGAAGAGTCAATGAGGGCAACCCCCTATCTGTCACAGAGGCTGTTTTATTTATTGTTTTTAATAACGCCTCACCAAGAGCCGTTCCAGGGCCGGCAGAGACGACTGCTAAGGAGGCAGAACTGTCACGACAGCTCAAGACTGGAGCGCTTTCATAACTCATCTTGTTTTAAGTCCAAAAGATGCTTAACCTCTCACAGCTCTCCCAAACTACAGTCCCCTCCTTCCTCAAACCAACAAAACAATTGGTAGAAAATGAGTGACTCATGCAAATTGCCACAGCAACACAGCTCATTGGGATCATTTAACAACCTTTATTGTAAAAACCCAAAGTAGAATCAATAACTAGATTTAGGGCAGTGTAGGTGGGGGCGTATACTCACAACCCTTTAACAGTTTATGCAAGCGTGGCAGCATGTTTTCAGCTGCGGCAGCAGGTAGGCGTCTCTCCCTCGCCTCGGGCTGCACGCTTAGGTGGGGCTTGAGAAAATATTTCAGTCTTTTGAACCTGATCTGCTGCTCCAACTCCTGCAGTAAAAGGCCAACCTTATTAGCGCATGCAGCAATATGAGGGAGCTAATATATTACCCTCATCATATGGCACCTTTACACACTCGTAAGTGCAAAGTCAGCTCTAGGAGCGTCCCAATGGCTCACTCCAACAAACCGAATGCATTGTCACATCTCCAGGTCCGTCACCTTGTTGGTCTATTTCCGCCCCAAGCATACACACTGTCCAAAGGTGTCCAGTCACCTTAAAATGTATATTTTCTGATCTCATGCTGCTGTTCTCTTTTGATTTTCCCAGCCCATCCCCCTCTCTTCCAGGGGCTCTTAAATGAAAACATTGAGATAACAGCTGCCAGGGCCCCAGGGAGAGCAAGGGGAGGGAGAAAAGAGGTCAAACAGTAAAGAGAGCACAAATCTAAGGTACAGCTGAAAAAGAAGTGAACACACACACTCACTCTCTGATCCTGACTCACTCCAACTGAAATGTAATATGAACATGACACTTCATGCACCAACTTTGCAGCCCACTGTGTGTGCTTTGGCTTCTGTGTCTTTGTGAAATGTGTGACAGAAATTACAGCGAGGAGGTGTTTGGAGTTGAACAGGAGAGATGGAGATGGAAACAAGAGAAAGTAAAAGTGAGTAACAACAAAGGGAGAGAGAAAGAGAGCGAGAGTAAAAAGAAAAAAGACAGGAGCAACTGTTCACTGGACACCTGTCCCTTTAGCTCAGGACTAATGTACAGAGGCAGCTGCAGGGATACTACAGACTTTTTACCAACCTTTCCTCCTGCCCAAGCCTCCTTTATTTCCACTTTTGTGGCTCAAAAAAATGCCAAAAGAGTTGGAGTGTAGCTAAACTGCTCCATCCAGCTGAACGATCTAACGCAGCAAGCGGCGCGCTCACATGGATTCCTCTGAGCATACATAATACATTGCCGAGCAGTTTCTGGCAGCGGCAGCTCTTCAGATTGCGTGCACACTTCTAGCTCTGAGCAGGAGAACAGATGCCACAACAACAGCGGTAACAATAATGCATTGCCACTCGTGCGTCTCGCCGTGGCGAATCATGATTGCAGCCGTTACAATCTCGCTGTCATTCACTACACTAGTTTCTCTGTTTGTCGGCTGAGTCCCAACAGGAGTCTGGCATGTCCTGCGCGGACCACGGTAACGGCTCAGGTAGAGTCCTCGTCTGTTAGTAGGCCTGCTTAATTAGTGCTTAATGCTCGGTGACGGCGCCCGGTGCTCTCATGCCGTTTCTCGTACTGCAGCGGTGGAAAGGTACGGAGACAAACACTCACCGACAACACGTTAGGATAGTACAGTCCCATCATCGTATACTGTGCAACAACTCCAACTGTCGCCGCTCCTCGCTCCTTTCCTCTTCTCGCGCTGCCTCGCCTTCTCTCCTTCTGTGTCACCTCACCAGCTCCGTCTCTCTTGTCTGTCTCGCAGATTCAAAATCTCCCTCTCTCTGCCCCCGCTCGCTCCGTCTGCCCTGCCAATCCCCACCCCACGTCCTCCTCCTCCACCTCCTCTGCTGGCCTCTGTCCCTGTCACTCTCCCTCGCGTGCCTTCTTCTGTATTCCCCCTCTCCTTGCGCTTCTGTCGTCTCCCACTCACTCTTTTCTCTTCTTTGCCTCTCCCAGTCCCTCCTTGCTTTCCTTCTACCCCCAGCCTTCCTTTTCGCTGCTGTGCCCTTGCCTGCTCATCTCTTCTGTCTCTTCTCCAGTCCTCCTCCTCTGCTCCTCTCTCACCCAGAAAGCCTGACGCCTCCTCCCCCCCTCCTACTTCCCTGCTTCTGTCACACCTGCAAACTTTCCCCTCCCCTCTGCTTCCTTCTCATGTCGCAGTCCTCCCCTCCTCTTTCTCTCTCTTCCTCTGTTCTCTTTCTCCATGTAGGTGAGTTAACTGGGGCTGCTGGCACCACTGGGAGAGAAAGACAACACTTTCCCTTTTCTTCCCTCTATTCCTTCTCAGACATGCACCTTGTTAGGAAAACGCACTGCCAACGGCACACGAGGTTTACGTTTGAGCAACGTTCAGGAGACGCTGCTTCAGAACAAATGCCATCAACTCAAATCACCAAACAGGCAGTGAAAGGGCTGCTAAACCTCTAAGATGTGGCAAAATGGCACATTTCTAAGTGTATGCACATCCTTTTGAATAATATATGAAGATGCACAGTGAGAAATAACAGCCGCAACTCAAAAATCTGACCTTTTTCTGATCAGTAAACACCCAATCCCTAAGGGTTAACAGGGATAGGTGAAAGCTAGTTTTACAACAACAACACTCTCTCATACACACAGTTGGACGTCTCCCCTCCACACAATGTAAATAATGAATGAATTCACACAGCAGGAGTTTAGAAAGAAATACTCTGAATGCTACTGTCAGGTCCAAAGCTTTGCAGAAAAAAAGTGTGCTACAGTGTCATTAGTGCATCTCAACCAGCATAACTTTTAATAGTTTTTGTACGTTTCAACACAGTGACAAAGCCGTTCGGTGTGTGCTAATTATTGCACTCATTCAGCTTCCATCAACATTTTTAGTTTCATAACGTTTATAATGTTAAAATCAGTTGAAACGGCTAAAAAAGTACTTTTTAGTAGATACACGAAAACAGCAGGTGAACGGAGTCATATACTAAAGCAGTAACAGGGATGCAAACCACATCCCTCTCTTGTATGGAAATGGTCATTGAAAGGAAGACTCAAGTGCGAGCCATTTTCAGTGTAGGTGAGAGATTTAAATATGAAGTCAGATGTCAGGCTGCTGCTTTTAACTCTGGATTTTAAAAGGCTGCTTTCATTTTCACACAGACATGTTAATTTTTTCTCCTTCGTTACGGTGGGATCTCCATTTTCTCGACAATACGAAGACTGATATTTACAGCTGATATTTACAGCTGGCTATGCTAAGAATGCTAAACGTTAAAACAGGATGTTTAATAAGTCAACTTTAAACTAGTAAAACATGCATTTGGTCCTGACGTAGATTAAAACAATATTTATTTGAGCACCTCAAGGAAATTATGTACATTGGGTACATGGGACTTTAGAATATTAATTGCAGAGGATTGCACCACATCCATTCTGGTTAGAAATGTTGTGACTGGCTCCTTATTTTTCAATAAGACATATTTTTAAAGGCATATTTGTTTTAGCTGAATATGATGAGTTTCATCAGGAAAAAGGAGGAACAGATTTTGATATGGAAAAGTTTTTCAGCCGACACAGCAGTGTTTCTCTTGTAGTTTTTTTTATTTAATAATACATTTTATAATAAGAGCCTTCCCTTAATTTATTTTGGCTGCTATAAATAACTGCAGTCGTGCCTAACGGTCTTACATAACGATTAGAGCTCTGGCAGTGTTTGAAGATCTTGAATTTAAGACCATAAAAAGGAAGACGAACATTCAGAGATTTTTGTGTTATTTTGGCAGAAAATGTCAGCTGCCAGGCTTTCTAAGGTACTTATAAGATATTCATATTTCTTTAACAGTACCTCTCTGCTCTGCCCAACCTAGCTTTACACTAAAAACATAACTACCTCATTTCTATCCCTGAAGGATTCATTTCAGCTCTCTCTCTGCCTATTAATGAGTTGTTTCTCCCTTCACACACACACACAGTTCCCTCAACTCTCCAGGCTCTTCCTTTCAGGAGCCTTTGATCGCATCATTCTCACACTCCTGTTGACAGTTTAGCACCTCTGTGTTGTGGAAACCTCCGCTGGCCGGCATTGTTTTCTTCCTCCCTGCCCCGCCTCCCCCTGACCAGTTCACACCTCCAAGCCCCAGGAGAAAAACCTGACTGACATCTCAACATCCCAAAAAGAAATTGCTCAACACAAAGCAGAAAAACTTTATGAGTAGCCTTGAAACATCATCTAGAAGGAAATGATTCAAAGCCTCATCATTTTCCAATGAAATAAAATCCATCTAATTGACTCCCAGGCATACACAGCATCTACTTAGCTGTACTGAAGGAAAAAAAAAAAAAGAAAACGACTTGGACTGCGGCAAATAAAAGCGCATGAGTGAAGACCTAAGACAGATAAAGAGCCGATAAAGCAGCCAGAGGTTGCTGAGCATCGCAGAGAGCGAGGGATGAGGGGATTACGAGTAGAGGCTGAGAGGATGAGTGGATGAACACAGGATGATCTAAGGATTAACCACGAAAACTGAGCAGCCTAATAACACAATCAGCCAACTAATACAAACAGATTGTATACTTACACACCGACATCCACACAAAAAAACATGATACGGCTGTTTTTTCTCTTAGGAATTAGAATTTTTTTATCCTATATTTTGTGGGCAGAACAAAAATCTGCATGTGTTTAGAGGCCTAAAGATGAAAGAAATGTGTCCTGTGAGCCTAAAAGATGATTACTATCATCGAGGACAGAGAGGAAAGTAGGTGGAGGATAGGAATAGATGAGTGATGGTTGTGGAGGCACATCTTCCTCTACACAACCATTAAAGTGAAATCTACACCCCCACCTTGTGGCTTACAGAACAACACCGAGCCATGTTAGTGCTGTACGCAGGCTGCAGGAATGTGGCTTATTATGCAACTAACATAACACCAATACTTTCACAGGTGCTCTTACCTGACTGTGAGATGGGTATCCATGGTAGCCGAGGGTCAAAGGATCGTTGTTCTGAAAGAGAGGAGCGGATTTTTTTTTTGTTGTAAACATGGCCTGTAATTTCAAAGGCAAACAGACACTTTGTATTTTCATCACTCGGGGAAGCAGTTTCATCTCTTGTCGTGTCTCTCTATCTGACTTTACAGTTAGAAGGCATTTGTGTGACCCCCCCAATCAAATTAACTCCACTGGTGACACACTCCTGCAATCTCCTCAATCAGTCTCCTCTCCAGTTTTCCACCCGGCGGATCCTTTTGTCTGTTTGTAAAGACGTGATAATGGGGGCGAGGGAGCTCATGCGAGCGGCGGATGAAAGGCAGGAGAAGAAAGGACGAGTGTTGGCGCGGCTCTTAAAATCATAAATAGGTCAGGAGTGTCGGCGAGCGTGAAGCCCACTGGTGTGGAATGCCATCATAACCTCTTATGCAACCTCTAACAAATTCCTTTAAATGTTCTGGCTGCATGGAGCAAAACTTGCTACATCAAACGTCTGGAGGAAGAAGCAGAGAAAGTCATTCTGGGCCAATTCATCGCTTTACCAACTCGCACCCCCATATCGTACCTACATGTTGCAATTTCATCAAACTCTACTTCCATTTGGGGCGTCTAAATTACATTTACTCAAATGGATAGTTCAGGATTTTCAGTTTAAAAGGTTGTAAGCCGTTAATCCCTTATTGGCAGAAGATGATGACAACTCCCTTGACATCGTACCATTCCAAACTTGCTGGGCCAGGAAGCTAATGCTAAAGCTAGTCCAAACATCTCAATATCAGAGACACATGATAATGCTGATGTATTCAGTTCAAACTGACTTCTGCTTAACTTGTCTGTCTAACTGACTTGAGATAGGTACCCTATGTTAATGTGATATATGTCCGTCTTCGGTGGAACGCAAGACTCTGTATCGAGAAACAAAATTGTTTTAAAACTGGTTTGTTATGGTCCAAAGTTTTGATGGATATTTATTTATTTTCTTCTGCTCTCTAATACTGTAATGCAGGAAGACCAAAAACATAAAGAGCATAGCCTGTAGCTTAATTACGGGGTGCAGTAATGTCTCAACCATTATTAAAATCTGGGATCCATTAGGGATGTTCATACTGAACTTACTACAAATCCACTGCATTTGTTTTTATGTTCAGCACGGTTATAAACAAACGTTTTTATGTCCGTATTTTTTTCTGTATTTTTAGGAACATTTTACAACTCTGCGTATGTAGGTGCGTCTATTCAAAAATAAACACTGGTACATGCAAACCATGAGCCACACTTATTTATGATTGGATTTAATTAACTTTGTGCTCATATAAACAATATATTCGTATTATTTAATCCAAATGCAAGTAATTCTGTGCATGTAAACAAAACTCCTGAGCTGGAGGTTACTTCCTGAGTTAACTTCTCCACCTTTGCTGCATGCATGCTCAGTGGGATTTCTGCCAAGTTAACAACTTAATGCAATCAATTGTTTGCTGTCACTCAGGAGGAGTGTTTGCTGCAAGTCTGCAGTTTGCTAGGTTTCCTTAGATTGAAAATGTAACTTAAGTGCACTACTTGATAACAGAGATAAACTGTACTGTGTAATCAGCTTGGAATCTGTTCATATGATTGGTTTCAAGTGACGTCGTTTGGTGAAGAGCCTCAAGACATTTGTTGTAGATTGGTGATATATTATAAACAAAAAAACAAAGTTATTCCTGTCAGAGTGAATTCCTGATTTAAAGGCGAAACATTGTAATGTGCAAAAATATATTAACCATCAGATCATCAAACTCAATTTACCACGTAATCACCAACTTTTTTGTAAATGTGTATCAAATGTGATGGCAATTTTGTGATGGCTGCACATAAAATAGTATTTTCATAAACCACTTTGACATTTTTAGGATTGAAATTGTTTCAAGGCAGAAGAAGTCCATTAGTTTCAACCTTTACTAGACTAGCCATATGCTTCATCCTCAAGGACCAACTAACCTGGAATTTGTCTTAGTGAAGATGCCAAGACAGCCATCTATTGCAGGTATGGCATGGGCCAGTTAATGATATCAAGGTTTAACATTTATTATTTTTCTAGATGTGGTTTTAAAACAAGTAAGGTTTTCCTCATTATTGCGGTAAAAGCATCATGAGATGCCAAAAATAGAGCCAGAGCAACTGGAAGTACAAGACTAAAATATGACTGCTGCACTTATGTTTATAAGAAAGAAAATATAACAATCTGAAAAGCTACCAGTAAAACAAAAAAGGCAGAATCTTATTGTGGAAACTATAACAGTATCATCCATCACTCCTAATAATGCTGTTTTAAAACTATATTTGGCCAGCCATGAGTGCTATGCATGTTCAGCAGCTGCCAGCAAGTTCTCCTGACAAGCCCAACCAATTAACTTGCTTAAATCAGTTTCTTATATTTTTTAATATCAAGACCAAGATGCCAAAATGGCACAAAAAGCAAGTGTACAAGAACATTACACCTGCATCAAGAGGATATTTATGCTATTTCTAAGACTATCAAAACTATGATCATATCATAAACTCAATTATCAGTGTGTTACATTATTTTAGCAGCAGTGGGAATAACTATGAATTATCCATATTTAAAAAAGCGACTGGATCATGTTAAATAGGTTTATTCATAATGTTGTGTTGCTCAGGGTTGCCCTCTGTGCAAAGAACCTACATATGGCATCTGCTCTAAATTATTACTACAATAATAAACTGAATTGAAACTATAGCACGAGAATCTCATAAGTCTCCATGTTTCTTAATATATCTTGGGACCAACTTTATGCAGACTCATAATGTTGTTGTTCCAGCTATTATGTAAATGTATTTCATTAAAAAAAGACTTTTCACAGCAATTACAGCACACTCGGAAAACAGATTCTCCTGTCCCTGACTTCATATTAGCAGATTACAAAACATCTCCGCTCCTCCCTCTTCTCTCAGTCCTTCCTCCTCTGATCTTCCTTTCATGTGGAACCAATGTCCCCTCGTCTGCTCTGTCCCCCGGGGTGGAGGAGAGGTGGGGGAGAAGGGGGGGACTTTGCTCTGCGCACATCGCAGCTTGAGTTGCCTGATTAATACTGGAGCCATCTCACTCTGGACCCCATGAGGCCATTTCACTAAAACTGAGCACAATGTATCCAAATGTAAGAGGCAAAATCGAGGAAGAGGAGGGAGAGGAGGAAGAGGGAGCAGGAAGCGCCTTCGTGATTGAAAAATACAGCTTGTGCGAGTCTATCTCGGAGCCAAAAATGTACTTAGTGATCTGGCTTTGGGAGGTAGAAGCTCTAAATAATGAATCACCTCTTAGAGGCTTGAATAACATGAATAAAGTATAAACCGTCTTTTGCAACGAGGGCAAACTCCGAATGCAACACACTGCAGGTATGGAGGAGCAAAACAACACCCGGAGAGGAGACGAAAAGGAAAAAAGAAAAGATTTATGGAGCTGCACGCTGCGTGGAAGTAGAGGGGGGGTGCTGGGTGAAAACACACATCTGGAAACATCTGGAACTCATATGTGCGAGACACTGAATATGGAGCCGGCAATATAACGGAAAATGGACAGGGAAAAAAAAAGATGGAAGGAGCAAAGACAATGACTCATACATGAGCGGAGTCATGTGCTTAATTTCCTTAAGGACCTGAGAGAGCTGAGATAAAGGAGGGAGGGGGGTCTGTGTGGAAGAAGCACAACATGAGTGAGTCTCACTCTCACGCTCCACGCCACACTTACTTACACTGCGTATGAGAAACAAAACAACTGTGTATGTCATGCAGTCATGCTTGATTATTTGAATTCTGCTGGCAACAAAACGAAGCACGGACGATTCCTGCCTGGGAGGTGGTGACTGGGTTATTTTTGCACCGATTAGTTTTGTAGCCAATTCCTGGTGTTGTAAAGCTTTTTAAAGTTAGCCAAGTTCGATTTTTTGGGGGGGGGGGGCAAGAAGTGAAAAAACAGCATTACATTTTTCCAAGCTTCCTAATTATTTGCATCAGTAACAGAGGCTATGTCACACAGTGTGTGGGGGAGAGAAAGCCCCAAAAAATAATGATTGTGCAATGATGTCTTAAGCTGTCTTTAGCCTCTGGCATTAGTGACAAGTGCAGCTAACGAGGCTAGCCTTTTGAAAATAGCAGTCTGTGCACTCCTCGAGGATGTAAAGCCCAAACTTAAATCAGATTTTCAAAATGCTGCCAACATTTCCAAATCAAGTTTGTATATTTCAAGAATGACAGACTAAAAACTCAAATAAAACTAAAATATTTATAAACTTTGTTCTTCATTAAGTTTCCTGCTGAAAGTTTTGCTCTCTCTTGCTCTCCATCAGCCTGAATGAACAACAGACAGCTTGTAGTTGCAACTAGCTTATTCATTAAAATGTTTTTTTTTTTCTGCTTTCTATTTTCAAAACACTTCACCTATGTTGGTAATATCTAACTTTTGGTATTTTCTCAGTGTGGCATAGTAAGGGTGTTTTCACACCTGATAGCCCAGAGACTTGGTTTGATTGGGGATCAATCAAACCAAGTTACATTTTCAGCTGGTGCAGTTCGCTTTCCAACTGCATTGTGTCAAACAAGCCACATTAATTGAAAAACGAGCCCACTCTCTCATTTGTGGTAGCGCTGCACCAAGAATCACTGAAGGCAACGTCACGAAAACCTCAGAAGACATGAATGCAATCTCCTTCTTTGCAAAATGTAAGCAAAAGTGGAGTTAGCATCATGTTTTAGCAATTGTTGGTTTTCTCTTTGGTCTTTTAAGCCTCTCGCATTTGTTTAGGTTGTATTTACCCAGGATGTCCTACACTATAGTCCGCTTCTTACATTTGGAGCAGTCTCTAGTCCACTTGCATCCACATATGCATTCAAACTGTGCTAGAGTTCACTTCAGCTGAAATGAGACCTAGGTTTTTAGGTGGATCCGCACTGGCTATCCTGGTTCGATTGCAAATTTACACCTCCACAAACAAACTGGACTTTCTCTGCAAATGTTTTATTAAATCAGACTAAACAGGAGTGGTGTGAATGCGCCGTATGATGATTCACTGATAGGTATCAGATATGTAAGTTTCTGACCGGCAGATAATCAGTCAGTCTTGAGACAAAGCAGAAAGTTATCCTGTACCTGTCATCAAGCATTTTCATGGTGCATTTCCAGTTTTTAGGAAAGGGTGTGGAGGCAGGGAAAGCTGCAGTGAACTGGTGGCTGTGCAATCAGGAGAAAATGAGAAAATGACCTGAAGACAACTGATTGTAAAGAGGAGAGGGGGGGAGGAGGAGGAATGGCTGTACAATCTATTGAACACATCAACCCCAGTGCTCCAGCAACCATTGCAGGTCACGGCAGGTGCTTGCCGGTAAATCTGGTCACAGGACCCATGTCTGTTATGATTGTGCCCTGGGTCAGCTGCTTTTCTGAGGAGGAACCACATTTCATTACCCTGAGAGTTAGCTTTCCTTGTTGCAATGCAGGAGACCACATATACTCAGGAGGATGTGAATCTACTGTTTCCACAGCACGTATGTGCTAACCCTCCAGACAGCCAGCCCAGCGATCTGAAGTTTGTTTTCCCTTAATACACCTCACATTCCTTCGACTTTTCACAGTAAAACTACACGTGCTTCCTCAAGGGGATGTTGGCTAAAGTCAAAGTGGATCTTGGAAACTAGCTTGACACTTCGGGAATCAAGATAATCACAGCAGCATCAGCTGCCAAATCACGTGCTACACAGCGAACACCACGGTTCACTACACTGATCTTAAACAGAGAAACAAAATACAGATTCTTTTTCCCCCAATAAATTACTTCTGATCTGATAAAACAGAATCAACATTTGCTTGTTGTTGTTTACTGCTCATGATAATTGCACATAATTATTTGGTCTGCTTCACTGCAACATCATTTAAGTGAAAATAGAGACTGAAATGTGGCTTCTGGGAATGACTAATGTCAGTGGCTGTATATGGAAAATACTGCGGCCAGTGCTCTGCTCTGACACTTTAGTGGGATTTTGATAAATGTGCTGATAAAATTGTTAAAAAAGTGTTGGATTGGGTATCACACCAGCTTTAACCTGCCAGCCCCCTGGTGTGCAACTTCAATAAAGTCTAATTGCTGACTGGTTCAGGTAACTTAGCACAACAGTTTTCTTTCCATTTCTTTTTTTTGTGTGTATTATGTTTAAGCTAACTTGCAGAAACTACAACAGATACATCCAGGACTATGTAGTGTTGATATCAGCTTCAAGAAAAGTCTGTATTGCAGATATGTTTCTCTTCCATTAGGCTCAAATTTCTGTGGAAAAACAGATTCCTGTAAGCAGTCTTTTTCATGAACAACAAACAGTTTTTAAAGTTTCAGTCTTGGCATGGAGCAGATCAGGTAAACATTATATTGTCAAAAGTATTTGCTAATCTACCATCTAACACATATGATCTCGAATGACATCCCATTCTTAAGCCTTAGGCTTAAATATGACATCGACTCAGCCTTTGCACTGATAGCATTTTCAACCCTTCTGGGAAGGTGTTTAATAAGGTTTAGAAAGTGTTCATGGAAATTGTTGACAATTCTTTCAGGAGTACATTTCTGAGGATATACACTGATGTTGGACAAGATAGTCTGATTCATACTGTCTGCTCCAATTCATTTGAATGGTCTTCTGTCTGTTTCGGGAATCAGAGCCGTTCTTCCACACCAAAATTTCTAATGTAAGTATTTATGCATCTTGCTTTGTTCCAAGCTGCACAGTCATGTTGGAACAGAAAGAAACCATCACCAAACTGTTCCTACAAAGGTGGGTGCATGAAATTGTCCTAAGAATCTCGGTATGTTGAAGAATAAGGAGTTCTTCTCACTGGCAATAAGGGGCCAAACTTAGCACCTAAACAACAGCTCCCAACCATAATTTGTGTTACTGTTCCAATGGTTTGAGGTATGAATGAGATTCCAGAACTGACAAACTGAATGATTTACTCTTGTTTAGAGCACAGTAAAGTTAGGTTGTTTGAACGGATTTGTGGTTGGAAAATTATTAATAATTGTGGTGTGAAAACTAAAAGAGAAAAACAACAACAGTCTTCTTGAGATTACACTTTTTTTGAAAACTGCAGTGAGCAAGTTACAAGCCATCAGTCTGTCAAGCAGCTAACTTAACAACCTGATTAAAACACAGTTTTACTATATCCACAGCAACAGTTATTGGGGTTTTAGCTTGTATTTTTAAGTCCAAGTATCAATATGATAATCTATAATAAAAATGTTATATTATTTTCTGCAGTGGTAGAAAAATTGACTTTTTAAAATAAAAAGAACATCACTTTATAAATTTATGGATTAGTCATTAAAAATGCCAGTACTAACATAATATTTTTGATCAATGTTACATTGTGAGAATCTCATATTCATCCACGCCTAGTGCAGTCTCTCAGCCTCAACATTGACAGCGAGAGTGGAGCATTATCATGTGAATTAAGGTAGAGACTGCATTGCAGATGGAAAATTATTGACTATGAAGAAGCAAGAAGGTTATCAGACCAAAGGAGAGAGAGAAAAGTGAGAATGGCTTCTAAGGCCCTGACAAGATCTTGTCTCTCGAGACAACAAAAATCTGTGATGCTTCTCGTAAAAGTGAAATCTGTCTTGCAAATTGCTCTCTAGTTGGTATGTGACTGTTAAAACAAGTGGGAGCTATTATTAGGAGCCCCATATATGAAGGTGAGCACTTTGTGGCTCCTATTTTGAAAAAAAAAAATGGAAGCAGCTCTTCAACTCTTCCATGTTGTTCATGGTTAAATAAGACTAAAATATTACTGGCCGTACACTGCGGTTGAGTAACAAACTTAGCACCAGATTCATACCTTCTATGTTCTTGCAGGTCGAAACGTTTTTGAAAACAACCATTTTTACAGACAATTTGAAATCTTTGAAATTAAAAAACTTGGAAAAAATGACTAAATAAGGCAAATGCTTTCAAAGAAAGAGTGATATATATGGAAAGAGAGAGACAAGAAAAGGAAAATCTGTCAAAAAAAAGAAAAGTGTATGCAATCTACAATCATTTAAGTGCTTTTATTCAAAAATGACATTTTGTCTTGTTAAGCTGTTGCATGCATGGTTTAATGTTAAATCTTGTGGTGGCATTATGACCCCCTGAGACTCTTTTTTGTTTATTACTAAAAGTAGATTTTGAAAGAAAGTGATAAAATCTTGTTTTGTGAGGTAGGTGTATTATTACACCCAGCCCTGATTTTACCTAAAATAAACAAAATACATTAATGCAAAGAAAAATAAAAAGTGGATGTATTTAAGTACAGAAATTAAATTAATCAGAAAAGAGACATTTTAGATTTTTATGTAGCTATGTGGTTAATTTGTCAGCACTACTATCAACCAGCTGGGTGTTTCAAGTTAACAATCTTTTCAAATAATTAGAGATTACTTCATGTTTTCTTTTTTTTTAATTCTTACTCTATATGATATGCTGGGATTATCTTCAAATGTGGATGAAAAGGGCTCAAGAACAGCCATTTCTAAGCAGCCATTGCTTAGAAAAAAAAGCAATGGCTGCTTTCTTGTTTTCAAATAAGGAGGTCTTATTATACTGCTATGCAGCAGAAACACAGCAGGAGCAACACATCACTCAGCTGCAGTTCATATGGGGTGATAACTACACTTTAAGCACATCGGCTCCCCAGCAGAAGCGCATCCCAAAACACTGCTGCTACCTCAGAAATGCAAATCAGTCCGAAGGTTTTCCCCAGAAATTTATAGCAGCCCTGAAAAATAAAAAGGATTTATAGTAGCCCTGAAAAATAAAAAAGGTTTTCAATCTGGGGGTTGAGGACATATTTCTTACTGATGTTTTCATGTCGTTTCAGTGCTTTGGCTAAGATAAAAGCATGAAGGGCTGAACCACATACATTATTGTTCTGGTCTAGTCATTTGTCCTCTGGGCTGTCACTCCAGGCAAGTCCTTATTAGGACTGAAAGAGCCCCAATTCCTACACAGAGCAACAGCATAACACCAAGCACTCCACATCAGGCCAGACGGATATGGAAGCAGACAACCTCCTCTCAACATTCCCAATGATTTGACTTGAGCTGAAGATGAGAGGTGTTATAAATCCCCTGCCACCCTGGAAATAAAAACAGGACTTCCCCCAGCACAGCACATGAATATAAAGTAGACTGATAATATGTTGTGGAGTCAGCAGCACTGAGCCAGACACCAAAATAAAATCCAAACCCTTGGTTTTAAAGTACAGCTCAAACTCCTGTTAGACCCACAGCCTTTCATTTGGCCGCATTAGCTGAACATTCAGTCACCTCCTTCATGTTGCACCGATTTAGCAATGCTTTGTGGCTTAGCTAAAACTCTGCAGATATGATTTGACAGGGCATTTCCACCCCTGCACATTGATGACATCACACCAAGAAAAGAAAAAAAAAAAAACAGCAACAATGAGCGGGTGGGTAAAAATCTCATTGTTGAACAGTGGTGGCATTAACATATTACTCACTACTTCGAACACACCCAACTGTGCTGCCTTCACATTCGGGTCGAAGTTCAAATTTTGCCATAAAAAAAAAAATCTTGCCGTAATGTCAGCAATAAAGGTTTTTCTTTTTTGCTTTGCATGAAGGATGGAAAGGATTAAGCAAGGGGGACTCTGTTGCTTCTGCGAGCCGGGGCAGCTGTAATATTTTCCATCCCCTGCACATTAGCTTAACAGACACACTTCTCTGCACTTTCATACAGCTTTCTTGGAAACAAGTTTGCAAAAGTCGGAAAACTTAAGGTCATTTAGCAAAGTTTGACTCTAGAATATTCATTTCGTCACCGGGTTAGAGGAAAATAAATACAGTACCTTGCGAAAGTAAACGGAAAAAGTTCAAGTAAACCACTTTTTTCCAGTAAGAACCACACACTTCATTGTTTTTATTTAGCTTTTATATGTCAAGACCAACACAAAGTAGCACGTCATTCCAGAGTGGATAGAAAAGCTTCTTTGGTGAGGCTTTTCTTTTTTATTGTAAATACAAATTTGAAAAGTGTGGAATATATTTTTATTTAAGCTCCTGTACTCTAAGACCTGGGGAATAATCCAGTTCACCCAACACTAGTGAACAAGGCACTGTGAAGAGAAAGGAATGAGACAATGTTTAAAACAGGTTGAGGATATAAAATAACACCCAAATCAATCAAACTCGTCTACCTACACTGACAGGCTAGGAAGGGAGAGAATTATTAAAAAATGAAGCGAAGAAGGAAATTGTAACTCTGTACGACCTCCAAATATCTGAAGCTCAGGTAGAAACCACCAACAGCAGAACTGTGTGTTTCTTTTTGGTCCATATATGAAACATTACATACGTTCCTGCCTTGAACGAATCATCCCCCAGGTGAAGTGTGAGGGTGGCAGCATCATGCTGGAAGATGACACTAAATACAGAGCAAGCCAGGAAGAAAACTCCACTATGAATCTGAGGCAAGACTAAAAAACAAAAAAAAAAAACAAACTGAGCTCAGGCTTCTTAAAACAAGCTCTCCACATGGAAAGCAGATATACATATCTTTTGTTTTGCTTTTTGTGAAAATTATTATTATTTTTTTTATTACACTATGTTCTGTAAAGTCAAACCAAAAAAATACATACCCTGAAAAACTTGCAGGAAAAGGGAGTTCTGAAAAGATTGGCTGAAAACAAAAGCATGCGACTCTTTACAGATTTTGCATGTAAAATCATTTGAAAATCATGTGTAAGTTTTTATTTAGTTCATAATTATGTACTACTTTGAGTTGGTCTGTCAAACACCTTGAAGTTTGCAGATTTGTTATGAAATATGAGAAGGTTCAAGGCTCCGTCTTCAGTTTTTTTTCAAACACAATGAGCTTTTATAATAATTAGTGTAAACAAGGAGATGATAATATGTCTATTCAGGAATTTCTTTTAAAGTCAAGCTTAAATTAACTGTCGGAGTCAAAAAACAAAACAAAATTTGAAGCTGTTTATTGCTCTCGATCTTCATTCCAAATTAATTTTCTGATTCCCTAAACAAATTAATATTTAATTTATAGCCTGTCAGAAGTAATACACTGACAAACATCACATTTCACAGTGATGACTTTATAATGTACTTTTTCAGCTGAAAGGATCAAAACTGTTTCATCAATTCTGATTGAAAAATTATTGTACTAATTGATCATACTGGTGTCAGCCAAATTTGAGCAGCTCCAAATAAATAATGTTAATCTTCATTTACTTTATTTGCTACAAATATATGGGCATCCACTTTGTTCTTTTTGTTTTAAATAAGAATCTTTGATCCCTCCAGTATATCCCATAAGCTGGAAACAAAGCCTCTTTACTGCCATTGATAGTGCAAATCTGCTCCTGCAGTACCAACAGAGACTGCCTTTGAGGGGGGTGAGAAGGGGAGAGGGTACCTTTTCCCACTCTCATTTCCGGACTGTCCAGCCAGGCAGTTCGATACGTTTTAGAGCCTGAATGCGATTGATCCGACCCCCCCCACCCTCACCCAACACACACACATACAATCCCCCAATCACGTGTGTAACTGCATTACAGCAGGCACTGCCTGTCAGCACTCACTAGACAGGACAGCGATCTGAAACAAGCCATTTAGTTTTCCCAAACAGGAGCAAACAGGCCACTTCACCTCCATTACTGGCTCTTTCAGTGGTGGAGAAATTGCTGTCTGTCTTCCAGTGGAGTACTTCAGCCTACATAATCCACTCTAATGATATCCCGCACATCCCTCTGCCCTTCGGTGATGCTCTATTAAAAACAAGATACGGCCATTTTTGGTGTGCTGAGGCCAAGAAATTGTCATTTACTTTTTTATTGCTTAGCATAAATCAGATAAAGGTTAGAGACATACTTTGATGCATAAATAAGTATAAACTTTATATTATGTGCTAGACTCTAAATGCGTCTATAAAAGGACATGCAGCACTCTTCACCCTTAGTTTTGAAAAAATAAAATTACAAAATATTTATAAAACAATCTGAAGGGAATCAGAAACCGGTACTGGCTGAGGAAAATGCTGATGTGTGCATCTCTGGTTCACCCTACATTGGCCACATAATTAAAGGCTCGGTTTGTTTACATTGTCCACCCTGAGGTCTGCTTTGAGGACATTTATCAAGCAGATGATTTTGAAAAGTTCTAACAGGATGTCTGGGAAGCAGCCTGATGGAGAAATGCGTTACATTGTTACAACTCCTGCTTCGTATTGAAAGTCAACTCCAGGCATGTGTCGCTGTGAAACGTGGTGGTATTTCCCTCCCAGCTGGTAATGGAAGCAGCAGAGAGCATGCAGGGCCTTCTGCTGCAGCTCCAACAACAACCATCACTTGGATAAACACGTTGAACAAAAACAGTCTCACTGTTCTTAAAATATGAATCGCCAATTGTCCTCACCTGTCCAATCTCGCCGATCCCTCCCGTGCCGTCGATTCTGGGGCGCTTGCACTCAGCCCCGGTGGAGTCCACCAGAGCGGCCGCCGTCTGTCCATCGGGCTCCGGGTCTCCGCGCTTCATGCCCCGCACGGCTCCTGGAGCACCGGACGGGTTGGCGTGAACCCCGGCCATGGTGTCCAGCTCCCTGTCCCGGTCTATGAGAGCCCGGGACACAGGCAGCATGATGGATGCAACGTCGGTCGACATTAACATTTAAAAAAATCTTCTTTTGTTCCTTTTTTACCGAAATAAACCGAGGCTAAGACCGCCTACTTAATTTTCTGCACCTCCGTGCTTTGAGCCTGGCGGTGGAGGATAATAAACGTCTTAATAGGACAAGTTTTTTTTGTTTTGTTTTTTTTTTTAAGTTGGGCCTTTCTATAACCCCCCTAAAGAGTTGATGTCTGTAAAAAAAAAACAAAAAATAGCAAATATCTAATAGCCTGCTTTGTTTTTACTCTCAGCAAATATGAAAATGTCCCTGTAAAATTAAAGCATCTTTAATTTGAAGCTAAGCAGGTAGCCCCTCTGCTGCCCGTGTATTTATTTACTGCGGGGCTGCCTTAGAGGCCTGCCTTATTTCAGACCATAACAAAACCAATTAAACACACCAACTGACTGCTGAGCTCAGTCTTCGTTTGTCCCGTTTTTTCCAAGCCTCCTCCTCCTCCTCTCCTCTTACCGGAGCCGAGTGTTTAGAGAGCGGAACACCGACAACAGCCTACCGCAACCTCAAGACGAAGAGCCCCTCAACATGTCTTCCCCGTCGCCTTTTTCCTCCCTATCAGCCACAGAGAAGTGGTTCACTGAAAGTCAGCCCTCCTCATGAGCTCTTGTCCATGTTAGTCCGCAAGAGGGGGAAAAAAGGCTTTCTCTGGCTTAAAGTGGGGGGAAAAAAAACCAACCAAAAGGACGGACGCACAAACGGAGGGACGGATAGACGGACGGAGGGGCTGCGGTGTTTCCTTCTCCCTCTCTTGGTTATTATTTTCTTCCCTCTCCCCGTTTTTTTTTTCCCCGGCGGTGTGTTCCTGCAGCGTGTGTGTTACAGAAAGGAAACTGTCCACCCTCCCTCCTCCTCCCACTCTCCTGCTGTATTCATTCCCCTCCTCCTATCTTCCGCTCTGCCTTTGAACGCTGAGCCAGGCAGCCATGCAGCCCGCAAAATACACGCAGTGTGCCGCAGTGCTTCCATACATTTTACTGAGGGGAGGTGTGTTTATGGGGACGACGGAAAGCCCTGCTTTAGGAGCCTCTCTGCTCGCCACGGTCCAAATTCTTTAAATCAAATGATCCTCCTTCCATTTCTGCTTTGTGTTGCTCGGGTTTTCCAGCTGTTTCCATGCAGACGCCTCACATGACTAAATAATAACGGGGTGGGCTTCTCTGCGAGATTTCATGCCTAACTCATTACACAACCATTACCCAGGCCAAGGTCCTCACACAAGCCCAGCTGTGAGTCATGCAGCTCACAGAACCTCATGTTCCTCTGGCTATTTTATTGCTTGGATGACACCCAGTGGTCAAAGGCTACCAAGGGAGGAACATATAAAAAAAAAGGTACAGAGAAGGCTTTATTGACTCCTAAATAAACTGGTCATAAACATTTAAAGGACATGCTTGTTCTTATTCTCAGAAGGAATAAGTAGCGAAACCTAAACGCAAAACCTAAACTTTGCAGACTTCTGTTCTTTCCTAAATTTACCCAAATGCAAACTATTTGGGAATTTGATGACCTAGTTTCAGTCAAGAGTCTTAATGAGTCACATTAAACCGTGAACCACAAATTGAGTGTATATGGGGGAAAACAATGGCATCGCTTTCACCAGATACTGGGCTCAAAAGTCCTCTCAAATGTTCAGCGCCTTGCATCATTATTAACACCCCTTTAACTTTTTCATATTTGGGTTTTATTTAGAATTCATGTGATGGACCAATGCAGAACAGTACATGATGTGAAGCGGACAAAAAGTGGTTTTCGGCAGTTTTTACCATCCAAAATGTGAAAATTGTGGTGTGCACTTTGTAGCTCCATCTTTCACCGACAGCAAAAGAGTGTCTGTGAAACTAAATGTTTAGGCTTTGCCACATATTAATTATTTAATTTAGGACTTTAATTACTTTGTGACATTAATGTACTTCGATCTAATCCATTCCCCTGTCTTGCTGTATCCTTAGGGTCATATTCCTGCTGGCGAATCTCCATCCCAGCCTCAAGACTTTTCAGCTTTCAACTGTTTTTCTCCCATGACTGTCCCGTATTTAGGTCCATTTGTCTTCCATCAACTCTAACCAATTTCTCTGTCCTTTCTGCAGACAATCCCTACACCTGCTACTGTCACTATGGCAGCTTCCAGGTGACTATGCACGACTTTGTTTTAGGCCAACCCATTCAATCCAATAAAATACATTGAACTTTGTGGTTGCAACATCCCAAAATGTGCAGAGCACCACAAAGGACTGTACTTTTACCATTCCATTTCACTCTACACCAAACTTGCATTTTATGTCAGAGTTCTGTCATCTTCAGAAAGAGTCTGCTGACTCTGGAGTCATCAGGTGTATCACAGATGGTCACAAAGCTAAAGATAGAGTTGGTGGACCTCTTTGTGGCATGGTGTTGCAACAATCATCTCATATTGCATGTGAACAAAGCAAGATTCTAGATTTCAGAAGAATAGGGTCAAACATTTTCTATATGGAGGATCTGGAGGTGGTGGAGGTAGAAAAATACTTCAGTGTTAACATACAGACGAAAGGATGAAGCCGTCTACAAAAAAGGGAGCGAGCAGACTTTATTTTGCGGTCCTTCGGGGTTTGCAGCAATATGCCGTATATCTTTTTTTATATCTGCTGTGGAGAATACAATCTCGTCTGTCAATCTGTTGGGGTGGCAGCATCAGAGCCAGACTTCAAACGTTCAAACAGATAAAGAAAGCTGGTCCTGTTCTGGGAGATCTGGAGATGTTGGTGGAAAGACGGTTTCTCAGAGAATGAAGATCATGGACAACCATGAGCAACAGCAAGACAAAAGCTTCCTCAGAATACAAAACTCATATTTGTAAGGATTGTAGTGTTTTTGTCTTAAATTGCCCAGTTTTATTTTTAGCAAAAGAAATATGCCAGTGTTTGCAGAAGGGATTATAAATAAGTTATCATTGTAATATTTTAGAGTAACCAAACATGACCCTGTGGTATGCATTTACACTAGTGGTTACGAAAAGAAAAACTGTTCTGTGGTCAAATAAATTCAGAGATTGGTAGGCTTAGTAGTGGGTGGAAAGAGTATATACTATATTTGCTTATTGCCTTCTAAATAAGAGAAATTTTATATTATTTACCTTGCTTTCAGCCATGAAATCTAGGTAATTTAATACACTGCAATGAAAATATTTCTCCCATTGCCATATGGGTTTAGGTGTCTAACCTCTTCACAACCCCCAGATTAAATTGCTCCCACTCAGCATGTGCGATTTAAATAAACTTACATCAATTGAAACAAGCTGTGTTTTATGGGCAATGGTATAGAAGCCCATTTGACCAAAATAACAAAATATGGAGTGGCTTATTTTTAAACTCATAAGGACTAAAAAATATACACCATCTTTGTATGAGACATTTCAGTTTTTTTTCTGGGTTTGCCTTCTCATAGTACTTGCACTGGTAATTTAGTCTCAAACCTCAATTTTTCTTGGTTTATATAAAAACAAAATGGTATAATTGAAGCAAAAGGTAAATAAAAGATGCATGGGTTTTAAATCTTTAAATTACATATCAGAAATATGTGGTGTGTATATTTGCATTTAGCCTACAAATAAATACTTCCCATGGCCATCTCCATGGTGAAAGATGGTAGTTCAGTGTGGAGATGGAAGAGATAAACTCTACAAGGAATGCCACTGACACAATGAGGCCAAATAGGAAAAAAAAAAAAAAAAAAAAAAATCAAAAAATTTTGAAATTAGGCAGTGAATTATGTTGCAACATTAAAGCACAAAACTACATTAAAGTTTGCGGTGGTGACCTGACAGTTTGTACAAGGCATAATACATGCATTGATAATCAGCAAAAGCAAATTACTCGTAGTTTTCAGTGCAATTGATTTTTACACTTTGATCACTTAATTTGTCAAAATTTGCATTTGTTTGAAGTCTTAACAAAAGGTACTATATTCTTAAGGATATTGGATAAGCATCATTATATTTTACATAATTTATGAAGTCAAACAAAATGGTTTTTAATTACAAAGCTGAATTCAAAGAACAGCCGTTTAAAAAGTTCTGTAAATTTGACTGCCATTTATTATTTGTAAGCCATGCAAATACCTGTATGCAGCTTGTAGGATATTTCCAATGTACTAGGTGGTGAAGAGTTGTTAAACAGGTTTATACATTTGACTATGAAACAAAGTTTGAAGAGATGTTAAACAAAAATCTAAGTGAATGTTGGGACAAAAGCATTTTATACAAGTGCACCTACAAGGATTTGGGTGAACTAACATTTGACCTAACAAAGAGTCTTAATTCATTAGATGATATCAAGTTCTTGTCTTTACAGGAAGAAATCTAAATGTAGAAATAAAATACATTTGGTCGAGATTTCAAGGCATAATCTCATCTTTGTCATAAACCTCAGCAAAAAAAAATAAGTTTATTTTGACTTTGTTCAGTTGAAAACACTTCAATTGCATTTCTTTGATGCATTTATTGGAATAAATACAAAACTTTATCTGCAGAATTTGCAAAAAGTACCCTGTAATTACAACTAAATATAAGGGATATTTTTAAAACAGTATCTCAAAAAGCTCACATGGAATGCCTTTCTAAAGACGAGGTGATTTTCTTGCTGGAGTTTTCACCTAAACTTTTACTGCTCATCCCCATATCAATAAATAAAATAGTGGCAGGATTAAAAGAAAAAACAAACTCCCGCCTTCAGAGGTGTTTAAGAGCTTTTATTGGAGGTTATTTGTATCATATCTGAGGACAAAGATGAGAGAAGACAGTCAGAACGCAGACATAAAAGCTTTCAAACAGGAACTTCAGCTATTTGTACCATAATTTTTCAGGTGTCATGCATGTTTTGACAAAAAATTACTCGGTCACCATTCTCATTTAATTAGGTTAAATTAAACTGCAGCTTTCACAAACTTTCTGGATATTTTCAGTCTGATTGCAATAAAGCTGCATGTTAGTATACCTTCCACTGGAACTCAAGAATGTTATGAATTAAATGAATTTTTCCATCGTCAGTGACCAAAGCATCCCTCAACACAAGGACCATCTCGAGGAGAGCAGATCTCAGTTGAACACATGAAGTAGATCTGAAAGGGACCCAAATGAAGATCAGGAATGAATAAATGAAGTATTGCAAACAAGAAAACCTCATTTGAATTATATATATATATATATATATATATATATATATATATATATATATATAAACTCAGTCAAAGCATATTGAGGCTTACATTTATAGAGACCATCTCTGCTCAGCCTTACCTCCTCATCCATATCCTGGAACTCCCCATCAGGGAGGAACTGAAAGGTGTGAATGGTGAAGCGGCGAGTCTGACTCTGAGGAGATGGTGGCGTTGGGTCTGACAGAACTGCCTCTGGTGGGGCTGGGTCCAGAGGGTTGGGGCATCTGGAGTGATGGCATGAGCATTTTAAATTCTTAAAAGAAACTACATCCTCAGATGAGGTTGAATTTAGTCAATGCTGGTTGTTTTTACAGCATAGACGTTCTGGCATACCCATTGTAAAGCAACACCCACGCTGCTTTTCCAGAGTGGGGGTAGGCCACACAGAAGTGCACCAGCAGCACCAAACTGGGATCTGGGGAGCTGAGGAGGCGCACTTCAAGGTGGAGAGGTTTCCCCAGCAACATGTGCAGAGGCTGGTGATACTGTGAGTAGTAGCTGGTGTACTGGGCATCTAATATTAGATGGTAACATATAAGAGAAGTAATCAGATCAACAACCAGCATGCATCTACTTTTTTATGACGCAATCATTCTTTTGTAATCTTTAACAGACCTGTAATGAATCAGTGTAGAATATTGTAGACCGGTTTGATTGGCCCATACATTGTTTGTTTTTGTTAATTCTAAGCTAGTTGTAATGTCAATATTTTTTAAAGCCCTTTTTATATTCACAAAAGGAATATAAAAACTAACTTTGTTAAATGCACTTTGCAGCTTAGGTTTGACTAATAATTTAAATTTCGAAACACAGATGACAAAATGCAACTCAGAACAGCCCTTTAGTTCAGCATTGACTACAACTGGGGACTCCAAGTCTGGTACTTGAGAGCTACAATCATTTCGCCAGACAATATATTCAAAGCAACCAGATAGCACTACTAATTCAGACTGCACTTAACCATGAAATACTGTCATTTTTAATGTCTGTCATTTATATGTCTGATCCACCTCTGATCTCAAACATTAACAGAACCTTTTGGTTTTGAAAGAAAGACCATTTACCTTTGGCAATCCTGAGCTGGACTCCAAACACCCCCCTGAGTATGAACATCAGGACCAAAGGTGGGAGTTTTAACTATGTAGCTCACACTGAGAACTGTTCCTGGCATGTATCTGCACTCCACCAGTAACCTGAAAGTAATAGACAAGACTGAAGTCATGGCAAAAACCGTTTAAATCCAACATGTATTGCTTTTACAATTTTACTTTTGCAACCAAAATAACAATGAGTTGTGATTATGTTGGTTAAGAAAACTGAAGATTACTTCCAGTCAGACAGCAAGTGTAAAGTAGGAGTGCTGAGAGATCAGAACGTAGAAACAGCTGCTGAGGCTTTCTTGCTCCCCAAGCATTCACTGGAAGCGTTTCAGGAGCAGAGCATCTGTTGTACAGCATTTCTAACAAAGTTCAGATTTGTTTTGCCAGCAAAGCTAATCACACATAGAAAACTGATGCATGTTTGAAGTCAGCTCAAAAAAACCACACCAGAGGCCTTAATGTTTCTGAATATGTTCATTTCGAAGACGTGCATCCCATAGAACTGATGCCAAATTGCATTTCATTTTTATCTTAAAAAAAAAGAGATTTTCATGTTATTAAAAAGACTATTAGCATGAAATTTTTACAAGAGCATCTCAAATTAAGAATTAAGTTTGTTTAATTTGTTTGCATTTATTTGCTTTTTTTTCCTTCAAACTTAAACTCCTGTAGATTCATTACACTATAACCCAAAATCCAGCTGGTCAGTGGAATATTTAAAGTACTGACATATGAAATTTGTATTGTGCTACAAATGTGTCACCTTGCAGAAGATCATGTCCAATCAAACACTTTGAGATTGTTGTTCTTAGACGAGCTAGTCTCTGATGTCTCTGGTCCACAAATGACAACACAATAACTGAGACAGTTTTTGCTCATGTCCCCGATACGTCTGTGCGATGGCTCTTAAAGCTCTGACTCCAACTGTGTGAAGCTTCTCAGAACTCTTGAATAAGCTTTGCTTCACAATCCTCTGAAGGGTGTAGTCATCTTGTGCACTTTCCCACATTTTCCTTCCACTAAACTTTCCAATAATATGCTTGCATACAGCAAGTGTTAATGACAGTCTGCTGGTTAACTGCTGAGCAGCAGACTTGATTGTTTAGGGAATAACTGAGTTTTGTATGAAACATAATTCTGTGACAGACTTGCAATCTGTCCAGGGTGAACCCCGCCTATGGCCCGGAACGCAGCTGGAGATAGGCACCAGCAACTCCCAACCCCACTAGGGACAAGGATGAACAGATAATGGGTGGAAGGATGAAGCATAATTATAGTTATTCTTAGGTAATATTCAATGTTATGCAAAACTAAATGTCAAATTTTTATGAGCAGAGAGGCAAAAACCATCAGATCAGAAATACAAGTTTTAGCATATCAACATGTCCCAGTGAAGCTGTATTGTTCAGTTCAAGGATGACTTTTCCTTGAACTGAATCAAAATAAAGTCAGGATATTTTTGGAATTTATATAGACACTTGTAATTACATAACATGTACAGTCAAGAAAGAATAAAATAGGGGAGAAAAACTTAAAACCACAAATTATGTGCATGTTGACAACGTAGTTTGATATTTCAGTGGGACGATGCAAACAAGCAAAGTGCATGAGGTTATAAGGATAGAGCAGTTTAGCAGTGCTTCACTAAGACTAATGCAGGTAGGATATAAAAGCATTAGCTGACCTGACAGGTGAATCTCTTGTGATGGTGCCATAGTTAAGGCTGACGGTTTGTACCGTGTTCGTAATCTCCACCATGTAGACAACAGTCTTCCCCAGCACCTGTCAGGACAGAAGGAAAATGCTGGTAAAAATAAACATCATGTATTGCAATATGTTTAATAGAATTGCTTTGTATTTTTCTGATGCTCAACAAATACCAAAAAAATAAAAGCTTTAAAACTTCCATGTTGTAAGCTCAAAAACTAACAGGGTGAAATGTGTTACACAGTTAGGATTTATACATTTAATAATAATTAAAAGAAGAGGTCTTGAGCGTTCTCGTGTATGTACAAAACAAAAATGAATAAAATCTCACTACGTTTTGATATTTCACCTTTCAGTGAAACTATGCCAAAAAATGTAAAGACAATGTTTGAAACTCATCCACAGTTAATCCCGTTTTATACCCCAAAAAAACTGTCACAGGGAAAATTGCAGTTATATAATGGAAGCAGAAACTTAAGAGCATAAAAGTGAGGACCACATTATTGCAAAATCCTCTGCAAGCATGTCTGTGGTTGTCATTTGCGCAACAGATTTTCAGGTGGACAATCAATATAAATTTCTGACTTGAATAAAAGCAATTATGTTAAAAATGTTTACACATTGAATCTATCCAATTAGTGCTTTAAACAGCATTATTAAGCATGCAAACACAACAACAACCTGTTATTTGCAAATACAAATACTTTTGGTAGTCCTAACCCACATTACAGCTAAGTTATGTTGGCTTTAATGTTAAGAAAAAAAAAACTGCTGCAAGCCTTTTCATGCATAAGGCCTGGATTCAGCTGTACATTGTAAAATAAAAAATATATTCATAAATCTAATTAGTTAAAATGTCTTTGGCTTATCCCCGATAATGGCATTTATTTCCAACCCATTCTTCGATATTTTGACATGATTTATGAATCTCACCACTCTGCGTGTCCCACAGCCATCCATTGGGATTTTGAACAATGCATACTCAGGGGTCACCCTCTGAGGTCTGCAGGTGGAGTTGCTGGCAGCGACCAGTAGCGCAGTAGAAAGAGGGGGGTCCGTGAGGGAGGCGGGCACAGAGAAGATCATGTGGCGGTCAATAGTGCACTCTGGAGGGATGAACAAAGACACACAAACAGATACACATGCACAGTTACGAAAAGGTCGCATGAACAAAAGGTCAGAAATCTCAGGAGACCATTGATAACAAGACCCAAGAATCTTCCAGCCGTTCTGTGTTGCTACCGGCTTAAATCATGCTGCGCCTGCCCTGAATATGCTTCTTCACACGTCCGACAGCTATAGTACTTTTCTGTACTCTTAAACAGCTCGACTGCACTTAGCTAAGTGGCATGAAAATGCCAGTAGGGATACAGAGTGCAGCTCACCATCCATTGGGTAGTAGCAGGCATGGGGGTGCTTGTTGAAGCAGCAGCCCATGGAGAGGCACTGTGTCTCGGATATAGAGCTGGATCCGCAGGGGAGGCGGTATTCGCTGTGAAGGTTGCACTCTGAGGGGCAGCACGACAAATGTCAGGAACACAGCTGAAATAACAGACGGGCCTGGACAAACTCTGTCCAGGCCCTCTAAAAGGTTTACACACACCTTTTAGAGAGTTAAAATCTACCTACCATGCTCAGACCTCGGGATCACAAGCGGGCAGGAAACCTTTGCCTCCTTTTTTCCACTCTCAGTTGTGTAGAGGATGCTAATGATGTACATTTTATCCTTTTCAACAGAAACGCAGTCATACAAAGAGTTAATACACATATAAAATAGTCATTTGTTCAAAATGTCATGTGCTCAGTGTGAAATCTGAATCAATACTTGCCTGCACGCTCATATGACAGTGTGAATGTAACTGGAGAAACAAATGGATTTTGCCATCCTTGGCCTCACTTGCATAATATTCACATTCTTTAGGCGCTTCAGCAAGACTCATCTGGTTCCCATTGGCGTCTTAAATGCATATGTGAAAGACTCACAATAAGATATTTCAGTGTAGACCTTAAAGAGAACAATTACAGCTCTGCAGAGGGAGGCAGAAATCCCCAGTCACAATAAAAAGCCAGGCTTTACCCCTGATCCCATTCACTGCACAGCAGAGCCTCTGAACCCTCTGAACTCGTGCAGAAATGATGGCTACCATATGCACCTGGTGTGTACAAAAGCAGACACACACCTTTAAGAACTATTTCTGAAATGGGTCCAGGAGGAAGCACAACCTTCATCTGCTGGAAGGAGCAGAAGACTTCGGTCCTCGTGGCAAAGGATGGACCTGACTCATCCTCGGTGGCGATCGGAGCGGTGGGGAAAGTCCATGGAGTTACTTCTGGAAGATCAGGGGGGGCTTTGATATGGGCACTGTAAATCCAGAGACCTATTCTGCCAAGTGGAGAAATCCCAATAACTTATGGGTAGAGAAATAGTTGTGGGAGTCTGAGGAGCAAGAGAGAAATTGATACAAAAGAAGTTAGTGCAACCACCCAAAATTTATAGATGCACATGTGTTTTTAAAAACAAGTGAATTTACCTGAACTTGCAAAAACATTCCATTCTTGACAGCTAAGATGCATGGAGCATGAAAAAGATAAGACTCTACAGTGCACAAATGCCTATAATCCGTGATAGATTTATCTGAACATGAATTATTAAGCTAAACTGCTGCTGTTTAGATAAACAGAAATCCAGACTTTATAGAGCAGAACAGCCCTAGAAAGAAGAAATATAGATAACTAGTTTTATCAAACTGAACGCTCTAAATACCTTGGAACCGATTACATTTTTTCAATACTTCTCCAGCTTTTTCCTAAAATAAATCCTAAACATTATGGTGTGTCATTCAAAATTCATCAAGATCATGTGGTCTTTCATACCTAAAGGGCTGTAGTTTTACATAAAAAAGTACATTATTGCAAAGAGTTTAAAAAGATCAGAGAGAAGGATGATCTTTACTGACAAGGCAATAAGCAAATTAAGTAAACATGAACACCAAGATAGCAGCACAGAGGAATTAAACAGTTGTCTGACCTGTAACTGGCTGTGGCAGGCCGGCAGAGGAGAATGGAGGATCAAGCCGTGGCCTGCAGTCGCCTGCAACATGTAGCCACAGATCGGAGACACGCTGGAGAGCGACTGCCAGGAGGACATAAATGGATCTGAGGAAAGTAGTGATGCGGTTAAAGATTTTTGATATTTAGAATCAATATACTGCTTTAAAACTCATTTTCAAATGTAAACTCAGATTCTGCATTTAGGTTTGATGTCCCTGAGAAAGAAAAACTAAACAGGGGATCAAAGGTTCTCGGATTCCAATCGATTGTATTGTTCTAACGTGAATAGCTATAGCATATTAAACAAGTTGTGTACTTTAAACTTAATTCTTTGGAGAAACACCAAAATGCATGCAAAACAAGAATAATAATATTAATGAAGAAGGAAGAAGAAAGAAGAAGCACACTGAAGAGAAAAAAAAAAAGTCAGATGGGATAAGGTATAAATTCTGGGAACACATTTGCCCATATTTTTTTGTTGTCGTTGCCCCATTCTTATTCAGAATAAAAAACACTTAAATCAAACTGTAGGTTTTTGCCAGACTGAGGAGGAACAGATTTTAGCTGTTTTACACCTTAGCTTTACAAAAACATTATATCCTTTGATACCTGGAACGCCCTCATGATGGAATACAAAACATATACGACAAGTCATAAGGAGCCACATTTTCCTCTAAGAAAATCTTTTCCGTTTAAACAAATACTGACCTCTGACATGGATGGATTCTGGGTCGGCATAGGGCAGGAAAGCAGCCATACTGTCCTTTAGACACTGGACGTAGAATTCCTGAGGCGTGATCCAGTTCGGGGCTGCAGTGGGAAAAATAATCTTCGGATATTGGGGTGAAAGGGGATGGAGTTTAGGGTAATATGTTTGGTAGAACAGGTGAGGGCTGGCTGACGGTTTCTCTGGCTCCTTTTGGACTGGTGGCAGATATGGAGGCAGTTGAAAGTGAAAAGGAGTTTGAATAGGAGACTGGCTGAAAGGATGCCCAAGACTATCGGGGGTGTCAACCGGTGGAGTAGCAGCAGGATGTAAAGCAGAGTAAGAAAATAGTGGATGGTAATAGGACATGGGTGAATAAAATAAATTGGTTTGATGCTGTGGGATTAACGGCCGTTTTGGACCAGGTATAGAAGCTGGTGTTGCCATGGATACAGGATGATCAAGTTTCTGATGATAGTACTGAGGATAATATGAGCCCACTGGAGACTCAGAGTGGTCTTCAGCTGCTGCAATCAATTCCTGGTAAAAGAATGGCAGGTAGGGATAGAAGACAGATGGGTGGTCAGGAAATTGAAAAACCTGATGTTCTGAAATATCATTCAGGTGAAAATGTGGAGGGAAGTACTGCAGATGGCTGCCTAAAGAATACAATAACTTTTCATATCCTGTTGGGTCATGGAGGTGCTGTGGCATGGACTCAGGGAAGCGGACAATGGTGGGCTGAGCTGGACGAGGGATCTCAAGGTGATGGGATACAACTGGAGGTAGTTGGTGGTACTGGAAACCAGAAGAGAAGTGGTGCAGGTAGAGTGGGTTTTGCATAGTCGGCTCCTGGACTGGGGCTCGGTGAGGGGGGCGGGAGTGTGGTAGTGGGGTCACGGTGGGTTGGAGCTGGAAAGTATGGCAACAAAAGGTCACCGGGAAACTGAGGGGGATAGTGAGGCAAGGATGGAGAATACGGAAGCTGAGGGCTGACTGGGCAGGAGAGAACATACTGCAAACCACCCAATACGAGCCGAAGCTGCGGACCATCCTGTGGAAACATGTTAACCTCATGTTATTCACTGGTGAGAATTCAGGCGCAGTCTTCAACTCAATGAGCAAACTTACATCAGTTGTGATACAAGGAGCACTGTGGGAGATAAGGTAGGTCAACTCCTGGGCCTCAGAGTCAACTAGGAATGAACACCTTTCAGACACAAAAGGATCCTTTGCTCCATCTACTGCCAAACAAATGAACATTTCTATTACCGATTCATTCAAGGATTGAAAACTGAATTTTGGGCACTTCCATACCACTTATGAGTTTTTGCTTCAACCCTCTTCTAATTTTATGTTCAACTTTAGAAACAAACTGGTCACTCCTGTATTTGTTAATCAGTTTTGAAATCGTCCATTCAAAACTGTTATTTCTTTGTTAGAAATAGCACTCCCGCCACCGACAGATTTATTCTATTTTTGACTTTTTGTACAGACAAATATTTCAAATAAATTTGACTAAATCATTAAGTACAAGATCCAATTCTCAAAAATTTAAATGTAACAAAGGCTATCCTGAAAAACCTGGCACAACTTGGAAAAAAAAAAAAAACATTTCAAAGTGAACCACAATGAACACCAGGGAAGCCATCCATTGGTTCACAAAGGTACCAGAACGATGTCCAACATACTCCAGACCTGGGCCAAAAAAAAGACATCTATGAGAAAATTCCCTGGCAAAAACCACTGAAAACCACAGCCTGGTTTCACATTCTCCAGACATATTAATGGGCCACAAGACAAATATTCTATTGACTATGAAGGCACACAAAGATAAGAATTTTTCTACATTTGGGCAATGCAACAGAATTTAAGAACAGGCAAGTCCACCTTAGATTGAGATTTTGTGACTTTGCCATACTCAGGACATTTACGCTAAGAACACCCCTCCAGAATTAGTCGCCAAAGAAGAGTGTGTCAAAATTCCTGTGCAGTCATGCAAAACACTGGTTTTCATTTACGTTGCATCAGGTTGGTGTTGACACAAACAATTTAGGAGCATTTTTTTAATATACAATGCCACATTGAATAGTTGTGTTTCTTCATAAACAAAACCATTCAATAAACTACTTGGAAACAGACAACTAGATATTTAAAAATACCTGGGCAAATATGTATTCACAGCACAAAAAGATGACAGCTGAAGAAAAATGCTCTTTGCCCACTGGTCAGTCTGCCAAAATCACTTATCCAACTTTAGTAAATTAGCACCTTTTATTGCACCAAACTCTCTGTGCAAGCTAAACCAAACGTTTTAGACTGGGATCTTACGATCTGCATTTTATTGCATTTATATCAATCATTTTTAACCTTTCCATACACAAGCCAAACCAAAAAGAACAAAGCTGAAAAAAAAAAAGAAACAATATTAGTACAGAAATAGATAAATGGCAAGTCCACTAATTGTATTTGTTTTTAGTATTATGATGTGCCTGTAGCCCACATACCAATGACATCAAGCACAGGTATTTTATGCTCCTGCCCTTGGATCTTCACTGCCATGCCATAGGCAGAGCAAAAGACAAAGGGAGCAGACAAAGAGTACATGGGAATAGCTGTGGATATCGTCACCGGGCAGGACAACTTCAGTGGGCTCCCCAACCACAGCATAGGCAGCACGTAGCTGCCATTCTGAAATATAGCATAAATAATTACATAAGATACAGCATGGCACAGGTATACTATAACTAAAAACAATCCTGACACCTCCTTAGCAATATAGCAGCCATCATATGGCACCATCATCTCCAGGTCAGTCCTTGATGCCTTCACTGAGTAGCCACAGTAGGAAGGTAGCCGGAAGATGGAAATGGGAGAGGCCCTATCTGGAAAAAGATGTTTTAAGATTGTGAATAGAAAGGATTTAGAGAGACCTGAAGAAAAAAAGGGACTTAATACAGTGCTTAGTTCATTCCTTACAAAAGATTGTATACACTTCAAGTTCAAAATTAGTGCAGGAATGTAAATAAAAAAGATAGTTCAGCTATCAGGCTGAAAAGGAAATCACTGTCATCACAATTACTACCATTAATATATGAATCTTTCTCCTTTGTTCATGTTCTTTGAGGTAAACACAGCACATCTACAATGCAAACATCACCTAATAAGATGTTTGCAGCATGAACTGAGCCTTACCTCTGTCAACTTGCAAGTGGACGAAGCCTCTACCGGACAAAGTTAAGGTCATGGCATCGTCAGCACACTCCACCAGAGGTCTCATGGCCTCCCATTCAGAGAAATATGGGCTAGAGTCAGAAGATGGGCCGAAAACCTTCCCCTGAATTTCAGAGAAACCTGAAGGATACAGAAAAATGTCTCCAGATTAATGTCAACATGTCTAAATTTATCAAATGCTGGTAATTTATATTTTTCACTTCTTGAAGATGCAAAAATTACACTTAAATGCAATTTAGAAACATCAAAGCCCATACGTCACCTCATGCAATTCTGAACAATGTTTTCATGTATATTGAGCTGCAAAATGTGATTCAGGCACTTGAACAGTTATTGCACAGTTAAGGTGGGTTTAGTAATAAATAAATCAAATTAGAACTGCTTTAATGTTAGCCAAGCAAAAGAGTGAGGATTTATCAGTTTGAATGTGATAACATTTACAGCTCATGCCAACTATAAAGGTGCAAAACTAGGTTGTTAAAAGCCTGTAAAATAAAATAAAAAAAAAATGCTATTAAAGAAAACATCTACACATATAGAGCTAGAGATTAGGGCATTGGCAATGAGGCTTTCCTAATAATTGACGTTCACCCCAACAGACAGTCTGGGGGGGAAAAAAAGTGAAAACACCTAAAAATATGCTGAATTATAAGTGTTTAAAGCTATGTCAAACTCTTAATTGTTGATTAAGAGTATGAGCAATTTTTAGTGTGCCAATCTTTAAAAATAAAATGTACTGACACTAATTCCCAATGAGAAACTAATGCAGTTGATGTAAATGTCATGTCTGTTCATTATATATGTTCTTATTTATGCCATGCGATAACATCTGTAAAAGGGCTGACTTTTTTCTGGGTTTAATTCATTAAAATACTTCCAGTTTACCGTGCAATATTTTGTACGATTGTATTTACTATGTGAAGCACTTTGGTCAACTTTGGTTGTTTTCAGCAGTGTAAATAAATGCTACCTCACCTGTAAAATCTGCTTGATAACCATCTTCAGTGTCTGGAGCAAAGGCTCTTCCTTCTTCCTTGACATTACCAGTGATCCAGGTGGGGCTAATGAGGGCTAACCTGTGGCTAGTTTGATCAACGTCCGGTGTCCTGACACCTGGCTGTGGGTTTGAAGGATGCTTAAAGTCTAGCTGGGGCTTCAGGAGTTCCGACAGGATGGATAAATTCCGACTAGGGGTCCATATAACCTGTTTAACCGCATGAGGCTGTCCTCGCTGACCGTCTCCAGGCCTCTGCTCCCAGGCGAAGGCTGACTCTCCTCCCTTGCTGGTCGAATCATCTTTCCTTTGTGCCAAACTAACCGAACCACTTAGTTTATAAGAATAGAAAAGAACAATAAGCACTATTAAAAACAAACGTATTTTTCTCATTAGCTCGCAAGTCATCGCCGGTTTGCAGAAGCTCTTTCCTAACACACACACTCACTCGTCACCTGCGCACGAGGCGATTAATTAGGAGTCACCAAGCACCAGCCAATTAAAGAACAGCATACGTCACAAAACACGGAAACTGGGAGAAAGTTTCTGCTCGGCAGTGATTGAGATTTTTTTTTTTTAATTGTTTTTATTTTTACAATGTCTTGTCAGTATAAATTTTGAAATAAATTGGATCAATTTTACTTTGATAAATTGTCTGAATTTAATAAAAATAGAGCAAGTGTGACAATTTGCTTCATTTTTTTTCTTAATATTTGAATCAACATTTCTTAACAATGATGTAAATGTAACAGCTGGATGAATCTTAAATAAATAACTTTAATTAAACTTTTTTTAAAAATATACTTCCATCTTAAAACACAAGTTTTAAGATCATCATATTTAAACTTGTTAAGTGACAAAGAAAAAAATTCTGTGGCCCACAAATACTTTTAACTTGGCAATCTTGGCCTGAGAGTTGATAAAAAAAAAATTTTATAATTCTGAAGCTTAGTACCTTTATTGTATTATTTTAATTGAAGGTGACTAAATGCAGAACATAGCAGTCACTAAATCTTAATTGGTGGTTGGTCTTTATGAAGCTGCCCCGCAGATGCTTCCTAAATTAGATTATTTTCTCTGATACAGGCTCAGCAGTGGATCCAGATTAAAAGTAAATAAATAATAATAATAAAACATTTGTGCATTTAAGACTGGAAACCTCTCCAACAATGAATGTTAGATATAGGCTCTAGCCCCCTTAATATTCTGCAAGAGCATGCAGGAATAGAAAACGGATTAATTAGTACATTTATGTGCCCTTGGTGAGGCACATCTTTTTGTCCTGAAAAAAGGTGCAGAAATACTTTGAATGTCAGAAATCTGCTTGCAGGGGTTGTGAGTGCAGATGAAAGTCAAGTTTGCTCCTAATCAAATCCAGCAAGAAATATGAAGACTACAACTGTTGTTTGCTTAATTTTTTTTGCTTGAGGAAAAGGAGGATACTAATATAAACTGAGAGCACGGGAAAGGGGATAAAAGAGCTGTTGAAAAGGCAGGGAAACTGCAGGCATGTTCCACAAGCAAAGCCTGAAACATCAGAGGATATCAGCAACCTCTTGGTTCTTTCCCAGTATCGCTGTTTGATATAACACCAGGCTGACTGTTGTCCAAAAAATACAAAATGTTACCAACTCCAGTTCCAGATGCATTCCATTTTTATTGGTTAACATTTTGTCCCCAGCAGCTTGCACAACTCTTCAGAAGCATGATCTGATTTGAGCCCACCCACCCCCTCTTTGTCTCTCAGAAAACAAACCCTCTCTACGTCTAACATCAAACCAGCCATGTAAACTAAGTTGCCAGTCATTTCATGCCCAGTGAAGCTCTATTGTCAACAAAAGAGGTAAAGAGTGAGACACAGCAAAAGAGGAAGTGAATGTGTCTGCACCCTACCCAGCTCAGACAGAATAAAGCAGCCATTGTAGTACTCAGAGCAGGACTTCATCAGCCCAGGCCAGTCTCTCAGAGAGATCACCGGCTGTCAGATAGCCGCGCTCCTCAAGAAGCCGCTCTGTGACAGTTTGTTTCATCCAAGATGGATGATGTTTAAATTCTGCCAACTAATCCCGTAATATCGTGACTTTACTTCACCCATGCTCGTAAAATAATAGCAGTCTGGCAGTATCCATTTTGATTGTGGGTATTTGAATGAAATGTATTCTACTGCACAAATGCAATGTGTGTGCAGTAGAATATTCCACAAACATAGAATATTGAGATGAACGAAGTCCTATCTGTTACTGAAAGTAAATATAAAGTATTTACTACTCATTCCTCAGCCTGGCATAAATAAAATCTGATTAACTTCAGATTTCACTGATGTTAGAGCAGCAGAATTTTATGAATGCTAGAGACAGACTGTGTTTCATTATACAGGCCTGTTATGATGTCAGCAACTGAAAAACAACGAGATTATATAAAAGGGGAAGAAAAGCATTGAACATTGCAAATGAATAGTTCTTGCAGTTTCACTTGCATAATAATTATATCACCGATAACTACGGGCCGCAAAAAATATTAGCTAATCATGTCGTGCATTGCTGTCTGGCTCTCCAGACAGCCAGAAAGCAATGTATGATTTCTGATGTTTGTTGCAGGGACTTCTTTAATGCTGCACAAATCAGTGTTTAAGACAATCATTAAGATGTTCTGGTAAAGTCATCAATAAAACTACTTAAATGTTTCATTCCTCTTGTTCTATAAAATATATTTGAACTATAAATAATGGGTTTCCTTAGTTAAAGTTTCCTGGATAGACTATTCACGACCTGCATTCTGTTCGCAGTGAACACAAATGAAAAAAAAAAAAAAAAAACATTAACATTGTTTAGGAAAATGCTTTTTTTTCATCACAACCTGCATCCATGTTATTACATATGACTTAGTTTACAATTTTTGTGCAGCCCTTATGTGCAACACAGAAAACAGAGTTAAATCCAAGTTTCCACATTCAGTAGACCAGGAAACTGGTTACTTTTCCAATATAAAACCCCTTTTCTTCAGTTTGAAGACAGACAGAGCCCCCCAAAAAAACAAAAACATAAAAATTATCACCCCAGGTTTTCAACAACTTTCTGGCTTGGTGCTTATGGGGTAAACAGAGATGTTCCATAACAATGAGAAATGCTGGCCAGCTCAGAGGCAAGGGACATAATAACTGTCATTCTCTGTCTAAGACAATGATTCTCTTATTTAATGGAGACCTTCAGAGAAGACACCAGCATTGAGGAATGTTCTTACAGCTTCAGACTTGCCACTATATATTTATACCCCTGACACTTTTAGACACTTTATTACTATGCAAGAACAAACTTCTATGCACTTTATTAGAATTTTAGGTAGACAGTCACAACAAAGTGCATTATTGTCTAACAGGTTCTGTGCTGTTACCTGCCAAAGATGTTTTGCAAAGGGATTTTCATATATGGTGCTGCTCTGTAGCATCTGCAATTAACAAAATTATTGCATGGAGAGGAAGTTGGACCGCAGAGACAGGTTTTCTGTAAGACAATTCTTGCTGCAGACATAAAGATTCAGACTGAGGTATATTATCCAACTGAAAACATAACAAACAGCTTGATGAATCATAATTTTTAACCCTATGGTATAAGGAGATGCTTTTCTTCAGCAAGCACAAGGAGAGCTGGTTCGAGTTATGGGAAGATGGATCAAGATCCACAATAATCTGAAGGTTGTGATTGGAAAATATCAAAATGCAACAAAATAAAAAGAAAAAATGAGAAATATGAATAACTTTACAAGGAACTGAACCTCTTCACCTTGACATCATGAAAAACTGATAATTTTGTGACCTGCTGGGTCTGTTTATATTCATAACACATCATTCTGTGGGAAAAAAAAAAAAAGATATTAAACAGTCAGTCAAAGCAAAGTTCTGATGAGAACTGTGCAGATATTTTGTCATAGTTCAATGCTACGACAGTGAATCCCAAAGTTCAATTGCAGTGTTTCTCACTGATGAGTCTGTTGATACTGTTGATGAACTTATAAATGTGGTTCTGGCATAAAGCAATCAATGTACTGAACCTTTATAAAGCTCATGAATGCATGAAAAATTCCATTGGCTGAGCGGCTCACATTCATTGTTTCAATCTTTTGAAAATGTTTTTATTTTAGCAAGCACACATGCACACACACTTTGGGATGTTTTGGATCATGCAAATTCTCTCAAACTCACAAATAACCAGAACTGGTGTTCCACTGAACCAAGTTCGTGCAGGGATTCCCTAATTTCAGGAATTTCACAGAGGTTCATGCATATTTTCTTTCATAACCCTTTAAATGCTGTCACACAACATTAGAAGATAATCTGCATGGATTGCTATGGCGATATACACTAAACCTGGCCTTCATGCAAAAATGAACTGTAAAAAGTATGGATTGTACTGAAATTGATCTCTTTTTCATAAGAGGGAACTCCATGAGGTAAATGTTGAAGCAAAATGGACTATTTGTATACTGGTGTTGAGTGAAAAATGATTTTGAAAATGTAAAGCAGAAAGGCCTTTCTTCCAGGAATAAGTTATTAATGAGTTCCTCTTGGGGTTGCTACGATTTCAGGAGCCTAAACTTTGTCTGGGTCAACTTTTAGGAAGAGAAATTTTGTCATTCGGTAACTTCACAATTTCTTTTCAGATCTCAGATGTTGTTGGTATTTAGAAGATTTTTTTTCTTCATCAGATATATGTCAACTTTATGCAAACCCCTAATAGGTTCTCCACCATTGCAACCTACTTACTTTAATTATGACCCAAAGCTATAGCATCATGGCAACAAAAACAAATCAGTTAAATAAACTGAAACCTTATTTACATCAGGTTTCAGTAGCATCTGGACAGTTGAACAAACTCTGGATAAGTTGTAATTGGATCATTTGTATCGGTCAAAGTATACATCATTAAGGAGCAACTCATATATATATTCATATGATGTGCATATGAATTGTTAGAAATCTGATTTCTAACAATTCAGAAACTTCAAGCCTTTCTTACATAGCAGATGTGTGAGACCCTTAATTTTTTAGATTTATAGTCAGGTGAATGGGAATAATTTATGGCTTGATGGATAGTTTATTATTGAGCAGGTAAATACAAGAGAAACTTAAAAAGATATTTGAGAATTTTTGATCAAACAAAATTGTCTCCTTTGAGTATTTTAACATTAGAAGCTTCAACCATGTGGCAACATGTTTGGACACGACTGGCCAGCTCTCCAGGGTGAAACATGGCGGCAGCAGAGTCATGCTGTGGGTTGCCAGTTTGCAGCTGGGACAGAAATGATCATACTAATACTTTTGATAAAGTAAATGGAAAATGGAAGTTAGAGGGGATTCTTACTTTAACTTCCATCAACACGCGGGGGAAGTTGAGCCACTCGACTCAAAAATACAAAACATCACACTAACTCATCACAAAGTTGGATTTTTTTTAGGCGCGACCCGTTTAACGCACAGTTTTAAGTACATCATGAAAGCATTTCCGTGGTTGGAGTCTTTCTTTTATTAAAAAAACAAACAAAAAACATATAGCTATAGGCTATATATATATATATATTTTAGACTTTCTGGGTGGGGCTAAGAGGAGAGAGTAAAAAGGGGTGGAAAGAGAGTGAGAAAACAGGGATATGTGTGTGTTGAGAATTAGAAGCAGGGTGGGGACACACTTTTACACATTCCCAAGCAGCTGCTGCGCCGAGACTTGAAGCTCTTTCAGGTAACTTTTATTCATTCTGTTTCTATTTCGGAGAAGTCCTGGACTCCCGCACATACTCTGCGGAACTGTGTTATCAGTCTTATTTGCTACTATAAAGAGAGACAACGTTAGCCTGTAAAAGCGCCGAAGTGTAAAATAAGCATAATAAGTGCGCCGAAGAGGTTCCACATCTAATACAGTCGTTGTTGTTTTTGTGCACGTTAGAGTCGGGAGTCGTTCTAAAGTTGGGCCTGTGTGTGCGCGCGCGCGCGTGCGTGCGTGTGTAACTGAGGGAGTCCCATTTGGGAATGCCCAAACACGTCCCAACAAACGCGCCTTTCTCGTCGACGGAAACTGCGGATAGCGGTGAAAACGAGAAGATAAGCGAAGAGCAGGAGCTTTCAGGGCACGTAACTGGGGAGGAGTTGCTAGAAAAGAGGACTGAGTTGTAAAATGAGGCGCTTCGGAGCGTCAAACCGCCTGACTGTGCGACGTGTCTGACTCCAGATGTTGTTCAAAAACCCTCCTGACTCCCGGGGCGTGTTGGGATTCGCATGCAATGGCTCTCTCTGTCTCTCTCCTCTCTGTTTTCAGCGTCTCTCAATGTTAAATTGTGTAACTGGAACTCGTGCTGTGTGTTAATTGATGCGTCCTATGAAGCGCGTGTGAGTAGAAAATAAGCGATGATGTGCATCCGTTCGCATTCCTCTCATTTATCAATTTTCAGAGGGTCACAATGTTGGTGCTGGCAGGGATCGTCGTTTTGCACGTCACCACCATCATCCTTCTCCTGGTGGCCACCATTGATAACGTGAGTACTTTTTGTTTTCTTACTTAGGGGGGCCAGAAGTTACTTTTTTCCCTTCTAACTACTCTGTACGATGGCAAAAACAAAGCTGGGAAATAAGTTTTTACTGCAGGAGTTTTAAAAAATGCACTGGATGACAAAAATCCCTGCTGATTTGTTTTCAATTTGGATGATGACGTCACAAGAGGCAATAGAACTGAGCTCATGGGTTTGGGTCAGTCAGCCCCTTGATCAATTTATAGCCGATATCTTTCCATTTTAAAAATGCAACCATCTTTGGCTAACAACCTTTGTAAAAGTTAAATTAAGTTAGCTGAGTTGGCCAATGACCACCTTTGTATACTAGCAGATTCAGGTCAGAAGAAAATCAGATAAAAAACATTTTACTTTTGGAAATTTACAAAAAGAAGATGGCACCCATTTGGCGGAATGGCCCATTTCATGTCATCACCAATGAGAAAGCAAGCCGTTGTGAAAGCCAGACTGCAGCTTCAGCATACATAGCTTCATGTTTTGCTGTGGAGAGTTTTTTCACTAGTAACAGTGAACTGTGAGCAGTTTGCGATCACAACAATCTGTTCAAGTTAGCTGTGGGGTGATAAACACTGATGCTACTTTAACTGAGGGTTGTATTAAATGTCCTTGGATCATTAGAAAGCAAAAAAGAACTGAAAAAACCCTGAAATATTATTAAGCTGGTTAAGTCATTACACATCCTCAGCTTATCAAAATAAAAGCACTTCCTGCTCTGTTCATTCAGAAATTCTATATTCTTGCTCTTTTGGTGTCTTTACTGACCTCTTCCCATTATTTTGCAATTTATAGCTGATGCCAAAAAACCCCACCAAAAAAAACAAATATAGGGGAGGTTTAATTTATTTTTAACTGTGTTTCAAAGAGTCATTGTTTAATATAGATTTATCCAGTTCATGTTTGCTCACTCTCGATATCTGAATCAAACAATCTTGAAAGTGAAATACATTCCAGATTCCTTAAAAACTGTAAAGCATCCATTAGTTTACTTTTTAAAGGAAGCTTCCAAGCAGATGCCAACTTTAGCATCAGTATTGGCTAACAGTTAGCCTGTCTCTGTAATCACTTACTGCAAATCTTCATTCCAGATCTACAAGTCTCACTATTAGTTGAGACTTAAGTACAAATTCCTTTTCCACTTAGCAATGAGGGTCTGAAAAATAACTATGATGTGGAAAGCTTAAAACACTCCTTCATATTCAGGACTCATGATGTTACCTTACACACAGACGCTATATGCTAACTACAATGGGAAACAGGAAAGATCCTTCACATTGATTAGAAATGCTGTGGATTTTTAATATCAGAAGGTTTTATGAAAATATTATTTAACCTAGCCCTAACCCTGAATTTTTAAATTTTTTGGCAAATATTCCTGAAATCCATGAGGTGTTTTATACTGCAGCTCCAATGTTTTGGTGTGGCGGTAAATAACAACATGTAAACACCTCAAAATAAGGAATTTGATTAAAACAATAGTGGATAACAAAGAAAATAAAAAAGACAAAATGATCTAAAAGAACTGTGATTATTTGCTATATGCCCTATGTGACATCAACAAGTGTGTGTAAAATATTCTTACGAAGACTGGATTTTGTCTTGACTAAATAATGCTCTGCAACAAAATAGCAAAACAAATAGAAAAACCAAATATGACATGTTGATTTACCATGTTTACATAAAAGATTTACCATGTTTACTGATCACATTAAGTTATATCAGCTTTTTTTAGTTCAGAACAGCCCAAGTTTTCAGCAGTACCGTTCCCGACACCTTTGGTCTCTCAGTGCAAGTGTGTACAGCATCGAGAATAAAGCCTGACTTAAATGTCAAAATATGTTTTCGCCGCCCACTGTGTTGCAGATCTTCAAACCTCCACATGCACAAAAACAAGCAGAACAATGTGCATAGAATAATAAAAAAAAAGCTTTGTAAGACAACAGTGAATTGGTCTGCCCACACTGATTAACACACACGCATACACACCTACACATACGCACACACACTCACATTGGAGGGAAAAACAAGATGAGGAAAGAAACCTTTCCCAGGAATCCAACTTCCAAATGTTTGCCATATAATCATTTTGTGCCTCTGTATGTTTTGACATTTATTCTTGTTTTCAGGCCTGGTGGGTTACTGACACTGAATACACAGACCTGTGGGGGAGGTGGGACTCAACAAAGTTAGGTTGGCATTACGGCGATCTGAAATACACAGATGTCCAATCAGGTTTGAATCCAAAAAATAAATAAATAAATAAATAACATGAGCGATGTCAATTGAAAAAGTAAATTTTTTTTCTTTTAACTCTCCAGACTTCCTCCAGTCGGTGCAGGCCACCTCGGTCCTGGCCTGCGTTTTCACCATCCTGGCCCTGTTTGTGTTCGTGGCTCAGCTGTTTACCCTGCCCAAAGGGCAGAGGTTCATCTTCACTGGCATTTTACAGTTAATCGCTTGTAAGTAACCTGGAGTCAAATGCAGAGTACTGCTGTGAGAGATATTGATTCATGTTCCTGTTTCGTACTGCTGCATTTTGTTTCTTACAGATGCCAGATGCTTGGCTGACCGAGGTCAATAATGCCATTAAACCTCGATGCCTTCAAAACGATGCAGGCGGTTGAAAAAAAAAATTCAAGCAGAACTAAATCTGAGATTTTGTAGCATTACAAAAAGATGCATTAGTGGTAATCCCTAAGGCTAAGTAACTAAAAATAATAATGTGTTTGAGATCCTGTTTTAAAGGTCAGAGAAAACATGTGATGCTTGAGCCTCCATCCACAGATCAGCTCAAATGAGATGCAAATCCCGAGCTGTAAATGACAGCTTATATTTGCTCATTATGTAGGTTATTATTAAGTTATAAATTGTGAACACTTTTCCTCCTGGTCTTTCATACTTACAGCCACATATCTTGACTCCAACAGTAGTTCTGGTACAATCTATTCATCCAGCACAGATCCATCACTGATTATTACCATCCAATCATCTGCAGTCCATGGCTACTTCTCATTAACACAGTGCTGTTTACATGCAAACAACAGTTAGTGTTTGGCTTCTTTGAATGTAAATAAATTTTTCTTAACCTGATCTTTTAGTCCAGTCACACATAATAACTCCTGACTCTTGGTTTTGGTGCAGCATACAGTGTGTTATAAATGCTTTATCACATTTTCAGTTTTTATGTGATGAGCCACACAGAGTAGCATAAAATTGTGAAGCTAAAGAAACATTTGAATGATTTTCAATTTTTTATTACAATTGAACATCTAAAATCATGACATACATTCTTATTCAGCTTCTTTCACACAAAAGAAAGAAATAGAGTCCATGTTTAATCTCAGTTTAATTCTGGCTTTTTCACAAAGACCTAGCAGGTTTGTTAGAGAACATTGGTGAACACAGTGACAGACAACTAACATTATACTGCTGAAAACACCATCCCCATGTGAAACATAGTGGTGGTAGCATCATACTAAGGGAAGCTGATGTTGAACAGAGACAGGGAAGTTGGTTAGAGCGGATTGGTAGAAGAATGGAGCTAAACATGTAGCTGTTAAAGATTTGGGGCTAGTCAGAGGTTCAGCTTCGAGCAGAACTCCACCCCCCTGACAAACACCAAGAAGTTCATTCATGTGTCGGAGTGACCCAGTCAAAGTCAGGATCAAAATCCAGTTGAGAATTTGTGGGAAGACTTGGAATTTAATTCAGATTTGGATCTTCTCCTCCAAATCTGACTAAGAATCTGACTCCATCAATTTTGCAAAGAATTGGTAATAATTTACATCTGTACATGTTCAAAGCTGGTGGAGACATACCCTAAAAGAATCGCAGCTGTAGTTCATGGGAACAGGTCTTCTGGCAAAGTATTAACTCATTTCCCTTTTATTTAAAAAATTTGTCCTGCGTTGTGTTGTTCTATCGCATAAAATCCAAATGACATACTTTGAAGTTTGCGTTTGTAAAGTGCCAAAATGTGAAAGAACTCGTTTCTTTTATAGCGAGACGAGTTGCTGGGAAAACCTTTCACCCTCCCCCAGTATGACGTCTAACAGTTTGTTCCCATTTTGTTTGTTCTTACAATAAATGAGAGATTCATCTATCGGGGAACAATAACTGTTCAGATATCTTCCAAGAGTTTTATCATCCTTTCCATTGTTCCAGCTGTCAGTGCCTTTGGCTGGGCCACATTTCCTGTTGATCTGTCAGCTCATTCAGCTGTACAAGCGCAACTTTCTAGCTGTAGAGTCATTTACAAGATCCTCGTAAATTCAAATAGTCTCAGTCCTTTCAGTATGTTTTAAGACAATTTTCTCTGATGCACATATGTATCAGATAATGGTTAGGGGTTTTTATCTCAGGCAACACCCAAAGACTCCTCCAGTGTCTTTACAATCCCCAGTGGGGGATGCAGAAGGGTGGGTCAGTTTCAGACTCATGTTTCTGTTCCAATAAAGAATTTGACCAGGTGGAAATACACAGAACCAGCACCAGCTTTTAGGACTTTTCATCTCACAGGAAGTGAGAAAGTAAAACATTTAAGCCGTTTTAAAGTAAGAGTGACGTCCTCAAATGCTGTGACTGTTTGCGTTATTGTGTGAAAGCATGACAATGTAGCAACAATAAACAAGAGAGGAGAACTGTGTACAAAATCACTGAATGTAAAAAAAGATCTCTTAACATGTTCCTTTTTTTACATTTTCATCTCAAAAACAAAGATTTAGTTGAAGCGTAGCTCACCAAACAGCTGCCAGTGAGCTGAGGATGCCTGGGATATTACATTATTTAAGGCTCCAAAGCTTTGTTGCTTTAGTCGCGATTCAAAACAATTGGATTTTTCCATCCTGGAAGCCTCCAGAGGTTTTATTTTTTTTCAGTGCACAGCCATGTATTGCAATGCATCGAATAACCACATGAAAAATACTTGAATATAACATGGATTTTAAACATGACTATAATTGGTGTGATCCTTTTAGATGTTTTGGTGGCAGTTTGTACTTCTAATGGATCATATTGACCCCGTACTGACTGTTTAAGGAATTAAATAATCAGTAATCAGCAGGTGAAACCAAAAGAAGTGGACAGAAACATAGAGGAGTTCAGATCCTCTGTGTTTCTGAACTCCTTTATGTTTAGAAAAATACAGCAATCTCTATGTTTCTTCTGCAATCTCTCAGTTTTCAGTCCTGAACATTTGCTGAGAATTAATAAATAATAAAGAAACCTACACAAAGAACAGCAGCTATAATGACGTGGAAAAGATAAAGTGTGGTTGTCACATTTCTCATTTCATTTTATCTCACATATCACATCTCACTAAATTAGAAGATCATTAAAAAGTTTGTTCATTTTAGTAATTTAGTTCAAAAAGTTGAACTTTCATAGATTCATTACTACAATACTATTTTATTCATCTTGATGGCTGTCTTAAAGCTAATTAAAATGCAGAATGTTTCTCAGAAAATGGGATTACCATGTCAAGTAAGACATAAAGTATCTTTAATACAGAAATATTTTATAGTCCTTGAGAATATATTGACACCTGCTGACTTCACAGTGGACCAAGAAATAGTTACTGACACTGTTATGAGGACAAATTGCCACAAGAGGTCATTTGTAAAATTTGCTCCTCAAAGAGTCCTTTATCCACGCATAATGATTGAAAGTATGTCAGGAAAATTTGCACCAGCAAATGGAATAACCCTGGTCTGTTCAAATTCATGGGGTAGATTACTGCAGTGTGGATTACAGCAGGAGACAGAGTTTCAAAAGCCAGCTCAAAGAGAAGCATCCAGAAAACAGCTTTATACATTTCTTCTGTTAAGCCAGAGGGTTTTCCAGAAGTCTAACATCAGTTCAGCCAGACCAAGAACCAAGAACATATGAAGTAGATGGACATGCTTTCCTGTAGGCTGACATCTTGAAATAGCTGCTGTTTACTGGTCCGATGTAAGATTGTAACATTGTGAGGACCTCAGTCTCACAATCTGATAATTTAAAAAAAAAATCATGATAAGAATGTTGATTTACCGTTGTCACAATAAATTCAAATGAATGATGCTTAAAATAGTCTTAAACTATCTGTATTGTTGGGATTGTTAGTTTTACTATTTTCTCCACTGTTTTTTTAATTGAGAGCATCAATAAATATCAATACATTTCAAAATATAACCAGATGTAATTACTGTGTGCAGATTAGTGATATAAATCACACTTTTTTGTGTGCCTGGTATCCAAAGGAAGTGCATTACAAATGGGTATGTGTAGGAATGATACGTGATAAAACTTTAAGTGCATATCGCTAACCCCTACTGATAATAATCATTGCAATGAACATAAATAAGAGCTTGAAATATATCAGGATCTACATAATATTAATGGTTTTACTGTTGGAACTGAATGGCCTGGGGCTGTACACAAGCCCTCTTTAACAATCTTGCTGCTGTTGACTTTTTTCCTTTTCAGAGAAACCATGACTACTTCTAAAAATCTCATCTCTGTGCATCATCACTCCCCATTTCCTTCCTTCCTCCTCTCTTGCAGGCCTGTGCATAATGACCGCAGCCTCGATCTACACGGCGCAGCTTCACACCACTGACAAAAAAGGACGGTATGGGCACAGCTACATCCTGGCGTGGATCTCTTTCGTCCTCACTCTCTTCCTCACCATCACCTACATCGTCCTGCGGAAGAGGAACGAGTGAATTGGAGGAGGATGAGGTCCGTGCTCCTTTGTCCTATTAGTCATTTCAAGACTTGTCAGCTTCATCCTCAGTTAGGAATATGTTGGAATGCTAACGAGCCAATACTCTTGTTTTGATTTTAACAAGTTGGAGAGTGGGACTGTAAGTGGGTAAGATAAGGAGCTTTCATCTGTGTAACCTTAACTAATTAATCATTTATCTCTGCGATGTAGCTATTTGTAGGTCTGGAAACTCAGTCCAGACATTATCAGCATTTTAAAGTTTGTGTGAAATGTTACTTGCTGTTCTTCTGACTGTGCTGACTACATTTCCGCTGCACACGTCTGATCTGTACTTCTAAGTTTAAATTTTGAGTGGTACAGATCCAGTCAGAACTGTTTATACACTCATTGGCATGCATTCAGTATTCCTCAATTTTCAGTTTGCTGAGCTAATTTATGTTAAATTTTGAATTTGTTGTGAATTTTCGCTAATCTGTCCCACACCTAACGGCTCAAATGTATAATTTCGGAACAGATAAAGCAGGATGAGAAAATAAGGTCCTGGAAATCCATAAACCAATTGAAAATGTTTGTTTTGTGCTTAAAAGATAGGGCTCTGCCTTAAAACCAACTAATTTGAATGAACTATTTTATTCTGCAGTGGTTGCTGACATCCTAAGACATGAGTGTTGTGTCATTCATCTTTTATGTTGCTGAGCTAAAAAAAACTAAAGTTTCTAACAACGTTCTGATGTGAGAAGATGAGCACCTTCAGAAGCTCCTAGGATATTCTGTATTTTAGAAAGATATGTCAACTGACTCCATTGTGTGAGGTAAATGTGTCGTGAGGCTGATAGTTACTACTGCCCTGTACCTCAGAGGGTACAGCGACTTGCCTAAACAGCAATAACAATGGACACTCTTGAAACAAAAGCCTTACTTCACAGAACATTTAATCGATTTTCATTATTTTACAAGTATGGCATATGCCTTCTACGTCTATGTACAATGTAACCAATTATATTTTTGTAGCATTTTGTATTGAGTGTACTTTTTTTAAGCTATTTTTTGTTTTCTGTCTGTAGTCGGCTGCTATCTTATGTAAAGTACGTTTGTACAAGTGAACCTTAAAACAATCCAGGGATGAAGAGCGGAGGTGTTACCATTTAACAGAACTATGCATTAGACAATTTGTTTGTATTTACATTGGAATCTAAGCCATGTCTTTTACTAATAAAGTCAATTCAAACAAACAGAAGCTGTGTTTTACCTCAAATAACCTAATTTTAAATCATATAAGAATTGGTCCGGGTTGAAATGAGTGAATAAAACATGACAATGTCTCTACCAGAACTCCTAAACCATGAAAACAACCCTTCTTCTGGTCTTACAACAGACCGCTCAGAAACGGGAATATTCCATTACACACAGTATTATTCCCAGAGGCAGTGAGTAAAAGCCAGGCTGTGCTAAATGCCTTGACCAGACGGTGCAATTCGCTCCAGAACCACAAGGTGGAGCAGGTGATTCTGCTCTGCCGTCAGAAAGGGCCTGCAGAGAGAAGAGCCACAATAACGTGATCAATATGGAAAATGATGGCGAAGCCTGGAAATGCTTCTCTGAGCAGATCACATGATGGGACGAGACATTTATGAATGCTCACCACAGCTCAGTCTGCAAGGACTTGAGGGACTCTGTGTCTTTCTCCTGACACGCCATCTGCAGAACAGATCTGCTGTTAGACACCACACTAATAAAAACAAGTACAGATTCAAATGAGCTTGTTAACGTCTCATATTTCCATGTTTACTGCCTCATAACAAGAGCTTAGGCAGCATAAGAAGAACAGAAACTCTTATTTTATTAAAGGTATTTGCCTTGCTGTATTAGTCAAATAGCTGGAACATTTTCCACTTCTTGTCACATTACAAACTTCTATTTAATTGGGAATTTGGGGAGAGTTTTGAGACAGACTGGCACACAGTAGTGCATAATTGAGAAGTGGAAGGAAAATAGAACTTTTTTTTACAAATTAAAACCTGAAAAAGAGTGACATGCATCCACTATTCTAATTTAGTACTTGTAGAAGTACAAGCACATTTTGCTGTGATTACAGCTGCAAGCCAACACTGTCAATATATTTAGGTGTTGGCCATTAAAAAATGCAATTATTAGTCTTTCTACTGTAGCTTAGGTTTGGTTGAAATGGATGAAAACTTTTCATTTTTAAGTAGTTGTGAGTTACTGTGGCAAAACCTGAAAGTACTCCTGGGCAAGTTACTCAACAGGTTGCTGCAAGGCAACCAAAGAGCGAGTGAGTTAGTTGATGCCACCAAGCTGTCCGTGAGAGCTTGAGTGGATAAAGCCTTTCCTTTACCTACATCCCCCAGAATACTCTGTGGTTCTGCATCGCAGTTCAGTGAAATTATTGAACATTCTGTGTGACATATTTTCTATTGATATTAATCGCATGTGTATTGCAGCAACTATTGTTATTGACTTTTTTCCCAGCTCTCTAGCTTAATATTTAGTCTTTTTCCAGCTGGAGAATGAACCTTCACTGCTAGGAGGAAAAAAAAACCCAAAACTTTTTATCATTGTACTTTCACTTCACCATCATGTTGAGCTGATAAAACTAAAACTACTTTGTGGTTATACAACAAAAACGAAATGTTAACTGCGAGAAACTGAAAGATACTATGAAAAGTCTAGCAACATTGGTGCCAAATAGAGGAGAGTAATTATGCTGCCAAAGGGGGAAATGCAACCAAAACATTAATCACTGTCATGTACAGGCTATGAAAAACAACTTCTGTGTGTGAGGCAGAAAAAGTCAGGAACCTTTTGACTTGGCCAAGTGCATGTATCACAAAACTCACCACTATAGACTGCAGAAGCAGGAACACATTCTCAGGCAGGAAGGTCACTGAAAGAGCAAAGAGCATTCATATTTACACCACTGCCAGGGTTATTCGTCAGAGTTTGACGGGAACTAAAAGCGTTCACTCTTTTCCTCCAACTCTCCCAAATAGTTAAATATTAAGAACCTTCTACCTTGGCTGTGAGGGTCAAAGGACTCCCAGGCGTACCTCTCCAGGGTCTGGGCATGTTCTGGTAGTAACTTCTGAGGTGGAGGCTGCAAAGAAACACACACACTGAGGCAGTTCCATTAAAATGTGATGACCTGCAGCAGTTGAGCTGTTTTAGTGCCAGAAAATGTTTTGCTCTTTCATAGCTTTAACGGTTAAGGGTTGTTTATTTGTAAATCAATTGCAGGATAACAGACCTTCAAGTATTTTACAAAGATGAGTAGGCAAAAATTTAACTCTTTACATGCAAAGCTGGTATAAACACTGCCTTTGTAGAGCCATCTTCTGCAGCAGAAGGTGCTTATACAAACACTGACTCAGGAAGGATGAATAGATATACACACCACACAAAACAGTATCTTGGGTACATTTCACCTCACAAATTTGCACAAGTTTACTTGGAAAATTCAATTAACACACTGAAATGTATGATTGCTTATGTATTATGAAAGACTTACAGGTGTGTGAATACCTTTAGAAGTAGAAGGCCTCAGTGAGTGGATAAAGCCCCGTGTTTGGTGCAAAAACATTTCAGAAGTATCTTTACATAACAATCATTTTTTTTCACAAAGCTTACCTCAAGTAACATCAGCAGCAGAACTCTCGATATCTCACACTTTGCTACAATGTCCAGAAAGGCACCTTTTGATTGAAACAAAGAAACTGGTCAGCTTTTCAGTTCAATCACAGGAATGAACAAACACTTAGAGACAACATAAAAATAGACAAAAATTTGAGCATCTGAGAATGGTGACCAGTAGGTTCCTCACCAATAGGGCTTGTGGTGCCTGGCAGCTGCAGTCCTCTCTCCTGACACATCAGCTGCATCTCTGTGAACACTGATAAAGCACCATCATAGTCACCTGCAAATCAGAGGAGTTGAATACAAAGTCAAACATATGGAATCAAGCCCAACGTACCGCAATTGACATGATCTCATTCGACTGAGCGGACGCAACTCACGTGTGAGGATTTTACACGTGGCTATCTCCCCCATGGACAGCAGAGCTTCTATAGGCGTCTGCGTCTGTAACTCTGCAGCCCTCTGGAAGTGAACGATCGCTTCTCCTGGTCTGTTCATTTCCTATAGAAGTATGGAGAAAAGACTGACGCGCCATGTGGCTTACATGACCCTTAAAGCAAAAATGAAAACCTTCTTCATTAATCATACGGGACAGCTGGAAGCAACAATCAAACCTTGAGCGCGTTGCCAAGTTCCAAACACAGGCTGGCTGCCATCACAGGCTGGTTCATCTCAATGTACACCTGTAACACATTTTCACATCAGCATTCAGTCACAGCACAAGAATGCAGTCAGACTCCCATCTGTTTTCAGACATTACACTGAACGGAGTTCTGCTGCTGTTACACAGCCTACCTTAATAGCAAAACTGTAGCAGTTGACGGCAGCTTGAAGGTGTTCATCGAAGCCCGGAGCCTGCAGGGCTCTGATCTCCTTCTCAGATGACAGAAAGAGACGCGCAGCGTCAGTTAAGGCCAGCGCTTCTCCAGGAGCATTAAACAGGGTCTGCTCGCATCTGTACATAAATAAAAAAAAAAACATAAATGTCTGCAAAGCTGAGTCCAACCATCCTGTCATGGAAGCTCATATTTCAGTCACTTATGACCATCGGTGAGGGTCAGAATGCAAACACACAGGTTTGAAAAAAAAAAGGTAAATAACTATCTGTCTGTCTTGTAAATGAGGCAAAAATGTGGGAGTGCTTTTTGCAGTTATCTAAGCTGCAACGCATAGCAACAGGTGAGGGAGGGGCAAGGCAACTCAAACTTTGGCCTCTCAAGTCTTTAAAACGGCAGAAATGCTAGGATGGGAATCTCTGGTAGTTTAAAGTTACACTGTGGTGTCTTTTTTGTTTTGCTAAAAGAAAAATGATACCAGAGTATTCAGAATATCATATAAAATGATACTAAACAAAAAAAAAAATGAATGGAAAAATGAATGAATGAAAACAAGTCTCAGTTCAGCCCAAGTGCAGGTCCAAAGGAAAAAAAACTATCTAGTGCATCTCTTAGTTAAAACATAATTAAAAAAGGCAACTTTAAAATGACTGGTAAATGTAGGAATTTATCTTATTTAAATTGAATCCATTTAAATACCTACATTAACGTGAGATTAAAACAAGATTAAAGAGAAATGGATTTAGAGTTCTGCACATTTGAATACCAGCAGCTAATCTGGAAAATGTGCAGGAAAAATGGACGTAGCAGACATAAAACTCGTCCAACTTCTGAATGCAGCTGCCAGCTTTGTCCAGGGTCATCAGCCCCCATGCAGTTGCTCCTGCATGGCACATTGCCGTTGCGTAACAAAATTTACCTCGGTATAACTTTGCTTACTTTTTTAGACCACTTCAGACTTAGAAAAGTTATAACATTTAAAACCGGGTTCATCTGGCAGCAGTAAAATGTTTTATCTGCCATGTTTGTTTCGAAAGAGTAGCTTAGAGTAAGCCAAAGACTGGAGCCAAACTCAGCAAACACTCTAAGATACAAATACTGCTGCAAGTAGTAAAAAAAAATGTAATACCTGTAACGATGTAGACAAAACTATGGACATAGATGCATTATTATAGTGGGTGTGAAATACATAAACCTGTTACCCTTTAGCCCCATACATTCGTTATCAGATCACTCAGATCCAATAATAACATCAACAATACTTTCAATAAGTCGATATAACCCGCTGAAGAAAATCTCTCTTGTCACTATCACAATCAAATGAACAGCAGACTGAAATAACAATAAAGAAGTCCAAACAACATTAAAATTCTACCTTAGCCGTGTGCACTCACCGAGCCATGGCCAGGTTACAGAAGGCGGCATACTGAAGACAGTCCTGCTGCTTCAGCTCCTTCGCCAGCTGACCTGGAAGCACGCAAGCAGAAGGAAAATCAATGAAACAGAAGAGGCAAACAGTGAAATTGTTCTAAAACATCTGTTCCCTGTTATCACAGGGGAAGACCAAGTGACAGCGCTGGTGTCCTGGTCAGACATTTCTCACGCTAACAGAGCTATTAAAGATATTTGTGGAAAAAAGATGAGGACTGTGTGCAGGATACACAACCTTCATCCTGAAAATCAGGACAGCTAAACTGAAAGGAAAGACACACAATGAGGAATTAAAACAAGCTTTTTTCTGTCCATGTTGAGCAAACACATTTTAAATCTGTTCTTTGTACTTTATTGCTGAATTTAATGCTGTTGGTCTTTTTTATGCCTCGACAGAAACATCCAACCCTACTAACCTGCCGTGTTTGTTGAATATAACAGGAGTAGCTTTATCAATATTTTTGTTGCCCTTTGATCAGTTCAGTCTTTAGGATGATGAGCATCCCGCGGCACAATTCTTCATTTAAACATTGTAAACATTATTTTCTGTCAGCTCTATGGCAGCAATAAGCTGTTAAGAAACCAGACTATATAAAATTGGATCAGTCAAAACTGTCTCACAGCTGTTCTTCATGGTTTGACTAGATCCATCTCAATCTTTAACGTTTGCTACAATTAAAACCTAGGTAGCCATGGAGATACATCTGTGTCTGCAGACACAAAGTTTCACAACCATGACAAGAAAATGCCTCTTTGTGTCTATTTTCTGCTTCAGGTAACTGCTCCACTGGAGCCTTGACAGCCTCCTGATGAACATCTTTGTTTGGGCAGGAAATGTGTTAGAAAAGAACAACAGAATAGACTAACTCAATGGGTCTTAAGCAATCTGAATCTTTTAGAGACCTTTGTTAAGATTCATAATAGTCAGTGGTTGTTTAGGGTTATTTACATTTTATAAAATGTACTTTCTAAAATAAAGACAGTTACAAATTTATTCTTAGTTTTGGCAAACATTACTGCTACAAAAAAAAATCTTACTCATAAAAAGTTTTTATGTAAGAACTAATGATCAATATAACACAGGATTCATTTTTAGGAAGCTATGCAGGTGAAAAAAAACATCTTTCTCATGGATGCAAGCAAATATGCCCGTCTGCTACGGAAAGCAGATTATCTTGAATCCTGGAAAAGGATCGACTCACCAAACTGCTCACTGGCTTCAGCTACGTTCGGCTTCCGGAGAAAACGTCTGCAATGAGAAAGCAAAACCAGAAGCATTTACATCAAATGATTCGTTGAATTGAAGCTCTGAATTAATCTGACAGTGATGAAGATTTAGGGTTTGATTAGGGAAACACAAAATATAGCACACAACAACAATAAGATTGTTAGGAATGAGGTTGTACTTTGCATGCCAATAAACCTACTGAATGGAGTCTCAATGCAGTTAAATGTTCACGCCTGGCACAGATTATAATTGCAAACATGAAACAGGTAACATCACACATTGTTGGAAGCACAGATTAGAAAGAGAAGAGTGAAAATATGGGGATTTAGAGCAAATTATGTTGCCAACTTAACATTTACCAATGTTATTGCATGTGATTTTCTAATATTGTGAAGCCCTACTTTAATACAGCATATATTTATTGAAACCTGGAAACAAACATGTTTTACAGAAATATCAACACTATAAAATACCTTAATAAACCCCAAAGTGATATCATTACCTTGGAGTGTTTCTCAAAACAAAAACAGCAAACAATTTGTGAAATTAAACTCATTAATTTTAAGCATGACAACAGGTTGCCTCTTAGACAAGAACACAGAATAATGGGGATAGAGATCAAGCAAAAGAAACATCTCGTTTCGTTTTAGTTTATTATAGAGCTGATCCATATTTGGATTAATTTAATAACTTACATGGGTGTCAGCAGAAATATCAACAAACGCTTAGATATTTGATTACGTTAACAAACCAGTATTCCACACTTTAGTCCAATCTTATTTTTAAGATGTAAAAATTTAACACATTGTTAAGGAAGAAAAATCCCTTTGGTCACATTCATGTTATTCTTGGTGTTACGCCTCAACATTATGAAGTCTGACATTTCTATTACATTTCTTTTGTGGTTCATGTGTCTAACGATGAACTGTTTGGGAGCATGTTTTCCTGGAATCGAACCAGCGACTACTACCAATAAAAGCAAAGCTTACTTCATAAAAAGGATACACGTCAAAGCTAACGCCAAGTTAATAAAAAAATAAGCAAACACACGTGTTGCACAGATAAAGAAAAAAATGACGGAGTCGGACAGCGACCGCTAGCTTTGACTGTTAGCATTAGCCTTCAATGCTACAGATAGCATTCCAGATGATAAACGTTATTGTTCTTAGCGTTGTCTAGTCATTCCTGTTAACCTCACGGTGAAACAAAGTAAGTTAGTCTTACTGACTTCTTCAATTTATTTGACACAGCTCTGTATCTCGCTAGAAAATCGCCTTCCGCAGCCATGGTCGACACAGCAAAACAAACCAAACCAGGAAATTGTTCTGACAGGAGCTTTGCGATTGGCTTACTGAAGGTCTTCTCAAGGCTTCATTGGCTGGCGTATGCCGAATGTGTAGCACGTCATCCAACAGGAAACGTCAAAAAACAGATTCCAAGCTGATGCATCTACCAATAGGCAATATTATTATGGTATTAACCAGCCTTATAAATATCTATATTCTACGGTGGTTACAGAGGTTTTTATTAACATATCAAGTTAAATATATATTAAGCTTTAAATTTATATAATTTAAATTAACCGTTTTATGGTTATAATAGCTCCTCTTTTTTCCCTCCTTGTTTTCAATTAGAAGCCATAAAGTTAGAAACAAAAATTTATTTCCAAATAAGTCCCTTTCAAAGTGTGTTTACAATAAAATACGTGTGACAAAAAGTAATACAAATTAAACATTTGTATTTTTTGTCATATCATACTATTGGAGAAACGACTAGGTACTGCTGACATGCTCTGCATTTCTGACTGGTGGTCATGTTGGTTTGTAGGCATTTTTAAATGTGACTGGCAGTGCCAATAGGTGTCAAAACATCGAGTAACATATTGTACATGTTGGCTTAATATATGTGCAAGTATATCAACAACACCCGAACTAAACCACTACAATACAAGCAAACAGTTGTCAATATCTGCTCATCATTAATCCCTGTGCATGAAATACTGTCACAACAACACAAAAACAACAGCAAATGAAACATTTGTGTCTGATTCAGCAATATTTATTAAATCCAGTTATCAGATGTGACACAAGCTCTAGTGTCTTCATTTAAATACAAGTTACTCTTAATACTTCTGTTTATTTATCATTCACACAGTTTTATTGAAATGTTTGTTGCAAAGTTGTTGTTTTTTTTATCTTTTGTTTTTACTTTTCTTGAAATATCTCCGAACTTGTTCCTGCCAAATGTGACAGTGAAAGGCACTGATATTTAGCTTGTTGCTATGAAGCAAAATCAGTCAAACCCAGTTTATTTATGTCAAAAGTTCTCATAAACAGACTCAAAGATGCCTTCATCCTGGTATTCGGCAATTTGCTTCACCTATGGGGGACAGAGCAGGAGATGGAGAAGTTATAGGTTTCATGTTGACATTACATATTTCACTATTGACATCAAACATTTTAGGTTTGCTGAACAGTACCTTTTCTGGGGATTTTGCTCGCTTCTCGTCATTGTTGGCAGCTGAGTGATCCAGCACATCATAAATAGACCTGGGCCGAGGCTCAAGACTCTGTCCAAGTTCAAGAATGATTAACCAAAATAAAGTCATAAAACCATGGCAGATGGAGAACAAAAAGAAATGAGTGGGAAAAAAATGTATGCTCACAGCATAGAACAAAGAAGACTGAGCTGCTGCCATGTCCATGCTGTCTTCCTCTTTTTCTGTCTTCTTCCTTTCTTCTGTGTTCTGCTTCCCTGTTTTGCTAGTGGTCAGAGATCCAGACTGTGTCTCTTTCTGGTTGGAAAGAAGTTCACTGGTCACAAGCTAACATGAAACAGATGTAGAAGTATTCCTCTAAAATGTTTATTTTTTGTCTTATATATGTTTATTTGTATGGATATGTCTGTATACATCCATGACTGTATGTAGCGTGCATGCACATAAATTTGGATATGTGTTTTGTAACAGTTACACGTTAAAAACACTTTATACTTTGTTTCTTATCTGTTGAGCATATAAACTCAACATGAACATTAACTTTAATCCCAATCCAGTGTCGAATATGGAACAAGCACAATTGATTGAAGTTGTTCTGTTTTGCGTGGGCTCCATGGTGGTGCTATTATTAACACTGCTGCTTTGTGCTATGGCAGTGCCAAAATGGAGCTTATCTAAATAGAGTTTTCATGTTCTCCTATTGCATGTGTGGGTTTTCTCTTGGGATTCAAAGTCAGTTTTCCTCCCACTGTTCAAAAAATTGGTTGTGTCTAAATTAGATGTGAGTGTGTGTCTGCGTGTGTGCGTGTACCCCCATGTTTTTTTTTGACTGGTACTGTACCTTTCTAAATGCAGGAAAATCTGTACAGGTTTTGTAACATCCCAGTATGTTGACATAAATCTTACCCAATGTCCTCTGAAGACATACACCGAGGCAAACACACTGAAGACCAGCAGCACGCCCGTGAAGACAGCCATCATGAAGACCTCTGTGTAGTCCGGATTCTGCGGCTCCCTGTAGGCTTTAGATGGAAAACACACATGGTCAGTCTATACTGGAATGCAGCAACCCCTGGATGGCACAGGCTGACTTATAGATTCCCCATCTGGTGGGAAGATATTTCTGATCAAAGAACTTGTTGCTCCTGGTGTCACCAAGTTTTGACGGAAGACATTTTTCAGTGTAGGATTTTGCAACTCGTTGTTTCCCAAAACAGAATGTGCTCAACTCAATCAGGCTGAGAATCTGCCTTCTGTTTGTTTTTTTCATACAAAAAACAAAGTGTGTACTCCCTTAAACCACTTCCGTATTTTCACAGAAGTGATTAGAGTTGATTTAGAATGACAAAATCATTTGAAAACTGGTCATATGCTGGCTAACATTAGCTTGACCTTTTGACAACAGCTCCTTTGGAAGATTGAGGACATAGGGAATGTGATGTGCTTACAGATGGAAGTTGGGCAGCAAATCCAGTTGATGTTTTAACTTTGAGAAACAACTCTGCCATTGTTTGGCTACTATTGCAGAGCTGCTGAATAAGAGGGGGGATTATTTACAGCTGCATACCCAGCATATGCGTCTGCATGTAAGAGAGAGCTGTGTTTTCTATGACTGTCCCTATATATCTGGTGTACTGGCAGGCTGGTAATTTTGATAATCAAAAAAGAAGAGAAAGAACATTTTATTTCACTACATATATTAAATATACACATACAAATGACAATGTGTTGCTGGTTACCTGTTTCTTCTTGAAACTTAGATGGAAATTGAAACTATGATACAGTAGTATAATCAATGGATTGTAACTTGAACCCTTCTGTGCTTGTTTCACAAAAATTTTCAATCCAAGTTTCACAAACATCATATATGCAGGGAGTAACGTTCAGAGGAACTGGTTTTTACAAAATCAAACATCTTTATGTAGATATGTGGATGAGAGGAACTCTATGTACCCCGATGTCTTGTTAATGCTTACCTGTCACCCGAAGAAACCACTTCACCTCAGCCGTATTAGATTTGCAACTGTACAATCCTGAACTGCTCAGGTTTTTCAGATGCAGATGTATGAGTTCATCCCCTATTGTAGTGTCGATTGTAATTTGGTTTAACAGTTTTCCATATGGGTTGTAGCATGCCAAATATTTTGAAGTTTGGTTGGTCGTTTTATGGATGGTGCCATCAATGCTGAGATCTTCACCAGAGAAGGCCACAAACACAGAACTGTTCAGCTTTATCTCTGCAATTTAGACACAAAAGAAGTTCATATTACAGCTAAATAATGAGATGGGAGATTAATAAGATTTTGATCAATTAGATGGCAAATTCTAAATTCTTGATGCTAAATACATCATGCCATCTGAATATTATCACATTTGGTCAAGTTACAATCTCAACTTTCAATGCATTTTATTGGGATTTTTCATGACAAAGCAACACAAAGTCGCATACTGATGTGGCAGAAAATAATGCATGGTTTTCTAGACAAACCATGCATTATTTTTTTAGACCATGCATTATCATTGTTTGCAAAACAAACAATGATATAGTGAAAATATAGCATTTTCACTATATCAGTGGTTGGTAGAACCAAGTTCAACATCAAAATGGCAGCATATTTCTGAGTTATGCCTCAAATAGTCTACCAAATCTTGAGAATGAAAGTTTCATCCATTTAATTTAACAAAAAAACGGAATCTGAGTCAGATTTACAGACACAGAGTCTGTAAATGAAATTTTCAAGTCTTTCTAGTAACTGTTTTATCAGTGACAAAGTTGCTTGCGCCTGCTGAAAAAAAATCACCCCCATGGCATGGTGCTGCCACCACCATGCTAAGCTGGTGGAATGATGTCTTTATGGTGACGTGGGGAAACTTAAGTTTAAAATTTCTTCTGACCAGAGGGAATCAAATTTGTGTTTTCTAGATGGATTAAGGTAAACTGCATGCAGAATGCCTGTATTTCTGGAGTGCACAACTAATAGTTGTCATGTCAGCAGATCATTCTATGAACTGTTGATCTCTGCAGTTCCTCCAGTTATCAAAAACTTTTTGGCTTCTTTCATGATAAAAATTTTCTTTGCCCCTCCTGTCAGTTCAGATATGTCACTTGTTGGTAGGTTTGCATTAGGACAACACTCCTTCCGGCTGTGGATAATCAGTGTGTCAGACGCTATTTACTGTTTGCGACATTGTTTTATAACTCTGGTTTAAACTCCACAACTTTCTCCCTCACTTGTTTGCTGTGTTGGCATTTATTATGAGGTTTGTTCACTAATATTCTCAAACAAACTTCTGAGACCTTCACTCAACAGAATAGATTGATATATCAAGTATTAATACTTAGATGAAATTATGCAGAAGTGGAAAGTATTTATTTAGAGAAACAACTAATTGCTTCCAGGTTTTTTTAGTATTATCAGAGTAAAGAGAGTTGAATCAAAATGTGTGCTAAGCTTCTAATTTTTACTTTGAAATAATGTTGAAAATTATAAACAGCTTTCTTTCTTTTTTGTTTGTTTATTTAACACTTTTATGTTGTTAAATTTTATTCCAAAAACGTTGCCTAAAGTTTGTGGTTGACAAAATATTTATTTAAAATATTTGTAATACTCATAAGGATTTATAAGAAACTGTAAACAAGAATCACTTTATCACATTAGATATAAGTTTTAATTGAAAAAAATTCTGACCCATGAAACAATTTTTTTTAACATTTTTTATGAAATTTACAAACCCGTTGAAGAAAGTTAAAAATAAGTAATTGTGACTAATGTGATAGTAAACAAATGCATATTTGATGATGAAGACGTCAGCCATAACTTTTGTAGTGATCTGATATTGAGAAAGCACTTTTAGAGTCTTACCTATTCCATTCATTCCTTTACACACAGGAGGGAAGGAAAATAGAAATATCCAAGCCAAAGTAAGGGAAAGATGCCAAAAGTATCGAGGTTCCATGTCAGGGAGGTTATCAGCTGTCTGGACGAGTTTACGCCAAATGTCTCCTCTGTCTTTGTCTTGGTGAATAAACAGCAGCGAGTTTCCTGACAGCAACAAAACCACTACTTCCTCAAAAGAATGTTTCAATTTTAAGGAACCTCCTTCAACAGGAAAATTAAAGGGCCAGAACATAAACGTAATGAGACCTTCCATCTCTGACAGCTTACATTAAACACAAAGGTCTGATTCCTGAGGTGTCCTGCTCTGAGAGGTGGTAAAAAAGATGAGTTTCTGGCTGCTGCATTTCAGTCAATTTCTACGGGTGAATTGCAGTGTTGGCTTTCTACCACAGTGAGACAGTGTTGGAGGCAGAGCTGCATGAATAGGCTCATGTCGTAAGGGCTTCTGTGTGTGAAGTTGCAATTTTACTTGTGTTAATATGAACCAGGTTCTTATATTGCTGTAACTTTCTGAGGGGGTTTTGGGATGTTGGATAATAGACATCAGCATTTTCATGGCCAAGTTCATTTGGTGGTCTTGTTTTTCATCTGACCTAACTCCTCCTCTTTCTCCCCTCTGCTTGACTTCTGGACCACATTTTTCTCTGGGGGGCACTCACGGGCCAACTCTGACCTCACCTCTGCTGCAGCATGAAAACAGACACATGAGTTGGAAAAACATCTGGATGCCAGAAAAACATAAAAAAAAATTACACATTTAATGCAATTGATCCTCTCCTCTGCTTCTTTTCTTTTCTTTTTGGAAAATAAAAGATCTGTTCATAAAAAATCCAGTTGAATGAAAATATTTGCTGCACAAAAAAAGAGAAAAAAAAATCTACTTAAAATGGTGATACCATAAACCTGTACATACCTCAGTCAAAAGATGTTGTTTTTGTCAAGCAAAAGAATTATTTGAAAATATTTCTTGGCTTTAATGTGACCTATCTTGGAAAGTTTAAGTTAAAAACAAACAACTCTGTTAGGAATGAAATAAGAATAAAAGCTAAAACAATCTGGTAACATTAGTGTGCACACCTTTATAATGATATATTAACAAACCTTTTATTCAATTTCAACATTCAGATTACATCCTGGATCTTGACTTGTATCTATTTGCTCTCTGTAAATGATTTTTAAATGTGCTTGTGAATATTATTTAGCAGATTTGCCTGTCTTTTTACACATTGAGCACGTGTAACTGCACATTCTCAAGACAAAGACTATAAGACTTTACCTCTCATATTCTCAGTCACAGTATAGTGAAAATTCACTGCATATGTGCAGCAATAAACTGCTAATACATTTTTGCAAATACAAGAAATTAGCTTATTTATTTATTTAATGTCCCTTAAGAGGATCCATCTATTTTTGTGTGACCTTTCTTTAACACTAAATACAAGGTCTAAATCTGTCAGCCTGCAGCTGAGTGATATTTATAGTGTGAATTTAGATTAAATTAGATGTCCAGGTCCCTCTTGCAAATGAGATCTGGATCTGGAATTTATGATAAAAAAAATTGCTACTATTTTCCTTATGTCTAACAAAACACCAATTACATTAAACTAAGTTGATCCCAGCTTTGGAGAAAATATTGTCAGCAGCACATGTTTAAATTAAATCAGACATCAGTGAAAAGAAACTGTGCTCTACTATATTAGTACAGAAATGTCATCACTTTGTACAGCTAAATTAAAGCCTATTACTTCCACGGCAACTGAAAAAAAAGTGATGAATACAAGGAGAGAAGAATGTGAGGCAAATCAGAAAAATGGGGATCTGTAACACATCTGGCAGGAGCTATATAGCAGAGTGTGTGTGTGTGTGTGTGTGTGTGTGTGTGTGTGTGTGTGTGAGTTTGTGTGAAAAAGAGGGAGAGTCAGAGGTGGGCGTGTGCTGAGGTCTAAAGATACCACAGTTCTCAAAGCCACACTTATAGATGTAGTTCAAGGTGTACTCAGATAAACAAGACTGTCTTCATAACACCTCTGTGGACCAAAGGAGACAAGAGCATCAGAGTGGATCACAGGCGGATCAGTGACAGAGAGGAGAGAAAGTCTTACAGTCTCATCATCACTGCTTACAACTGTGAGTATCCCATCATTTTTTCCAAAACAGCTTCCAGCTTTTCCCCCCACTTGATTCTTACGTAAGTTTATGAAAAGCTTCAAATTTCACAGCCACAAACCTTACCGGAGCAGAAGATAACTTCCTTTGTCGCTGTTTTTCCTGTGTGTTTCAAATGAGTATTATTCAAAAGTAAAATAATGAGTCACTGGTTAATTATTGTCTTTGGTGGAAGCAGAGTGTGCTGTGGATGGAAGCTGCTTTACTTTAGCTTTTAGTTGTCGTCCTGCTCGGTTGCCTGCCTGTCAAACATGGAATTTAAAAAGTTTTTTTTAAATTTTTTTGTCAGATTAGAGCAGAACAGACAAGCAGACCAAATATTTATAAAATATCAACCTACTCATAAAGTCCAATTCAAGTGATTGGAGACAGACAAATACGTTGATTCAACTTGATCAAAGCCAAGTCCCACAAGTATCTTCAGTGTTTCATTCTGTTTGTTCCACAGTATGTTTTTTTCCTCTGTCGTGTGAAGCAGCTTTCAGCTTTTAGTTTAATAAAGTATAAAAAAAAAAAAAAAAAAAAACTTGCAAAAGTTTTCATTTCACTTGATTTTTTTTGTATCTTTTTAATAGATATTGAGACATTACAGTGTGGCTATGTGGAGTTAAAAGGGTACATGCTGCCCATGTGTTTTGGATTTATGTCTGGACTTTGATTAGGTCACACATTAATGTGTTTGATTGTTTCCTTTAACTGTGATAAGTTTTCTGTTCCTGTTGAAGAAAAGCAACCCCACACCATGACAAACCATCCTAGTTTTCTGTCATGCATAGTGTATTACACAGTGACAAATGTAGAAAACTTTACATGCATGTGCAAAAAAAATGCTGAGAGATCTGGGCAGAGTGGCAGTGCGGTCTTATGAGGTTCCTGTTTCATCATGGCCTTGTTGAGAAATGTTTTGAGTGGGTGTCAAAAACAAATTTTCTCTTAAATATATTCTGCTTTTTAATAACTTATTTTAATTCTAAAAATCTCCTTTTGTAGAGTATAGGTGTATTTTTCATAGCCATGCTTTTGCACTCACTCTATGCTGTCATGGCATTCACATATTGCTTGCAGAGGTAGTTACTGATTCGGATAAAATATGCATTTAGGAGTAGTTTTACTGCACAGTACTTCTTACCTTTATTTGGCTAATATTCACTGTTATGGGTGAATTCACTGAATGAAGAAAAACATACTTTCACAGCAAATGCACCACACTCAGATTTATGTTAATAAAGTGAGACATCTTTTTCATACACAAGCTTTGTTGTTATTTAATGATACTTTCTATTTGTTGTGCTGTGATATTGATCCTGTATCAGTGTCTGTAAATTCTTCACTAGGATTCTCTGACAAACCTCTGAGGCCTGAGAAAATACACACTCCACACTTTTCAGATTTGTGTGCATAACAAACTTGATAACCATTCATCATTGCCCTTCTACTTTAAAGTTATGCACTATTTTGTGTCTTGTTTTTCACATTATGTCCAAATACAATACAGCTGCTTTTGGTTGTAACAGGACCAAATCTGGAAAAGTTTAAGGGCCCATGATTATTTTTACAAGGCGCTGTAGTTTCGTGTCTGCACTTAGAGAATTTTAACACCAACATCATGTTGAAATTGGTTACATTGTGAAACACAATTTAAATGAGGAAATTGTTACTTTTTTTTTGGACCGAGGTAACTTCTGCCTGACATCGGTTCGACATTTTGGATCCTCATCAAACGTACAGCGGATGATCAAATGCCAGCCACACTCATCAGCCAAATTTAACAGCAATGAGGCTGCCAAATGGAAAAAACAAACAAAGTACATCCCAGAAACGTTTTAATCTTAACTTGGAGAATAATTCAGGTGTGACTCTGGTCCCAAATGTTAGACTGCCAAAGAAAAAAATCACACAAAATTCATGTAATTTCAGGGAAAATCACAGGAAATGATTTTTGTCTTTAGTTTAAATTGGCAAGACAAAATATTATCTGAACAAGAAATTACCTCATATTTTCTTTTGCAAACTCCCAACTGAATTTGGAAATCAAAATTCATTGGTTAAAAGTATGAATGCAAAACATAAATAGTTTGTGCGATTTAGTTTGTATTTAAAATTATTATTTAACTGGAGAAACTTGTTCACTAGTTTGAGCCTAAATCATAAACGTAACATTATCATATAAGAACATTTCATCGTTTCATCAATTAAATTGCCAGTGAAGTCTAAGGCTAACCGAGGGGGCATGGCTAGACGGCTGCCAATCATTCTGAGCAGGACAGACAGGCTGAATGGGGCTGTCGGAAGTCAGCCCTTCGGAAAGACCCAGGGATTTTCCCCAGGCGGTTTGACACCAGGTTTGTTGAAAATTTAAGAAAATGTGATACATTATTTATGAAATGTATTTCTTTTAATTAGTTATTTTTCAGTTGTTTTAACAACTTTATTGTAAATGTCAGGGAGGGCTCAGCCCCACTTGTAGGGCTAGTGGGGCCCTACCAAGGGCAAGTCATCACATACAGTTGTGGTCAAAAGTTTACATACACTTGTATAAAACATAATGTCATGGCTGTCTTGAGTTCCCAATAAGTTCTACAACTCTTATTTTTCTGTGATAGAGTGATCAGAGCACATACTTAAAACCATCAGCCCGAAGGTTGGGTCTTGGGCGCAGTTGGGTGTTCCAACTGGATAATGACCCAAAACACACATCAAAAGTGGTAAAGGAATGGCTAAACCAGGCTAGAATAAAGGTTTTAGAATGGCCTTCCCAAAGTCCTGACTTAAACCCCATTGAGAACATGTGGACAGTACTGCAGAAACGGGTTCATGCAAGAAAACCATCACATTTAGCTGAACTGCACCAATTCTGTCAAGAAGAGTGGTCAAACATTCGACCTGAAGCTTGCCAGGAGCTTGTGGATGGCTACCAAAAGCGCCTAGTTGCCGTGAAAATGGCCAAGGGACATGTAACCAAATACTAATGTTGCTGTATGTATATTTTTGACCCAGCAGATTTGGTGACATTTTCATCAGACCCATAATAAATTTATGAAAGAACCAAACTTTATGACTGTTTTTTGTATGTGTTCCGATCACTCTATCACAGAAAAATAAGAGTTGTAGAACGTATTGGGAACTCAAGACAGCCATGACATTATGTTTTATACAAGTGTATGTAAACTTTTGACCACAACTGTATGTCTTGAGATGACTGAAATCTGATTCTGCAGACTAACTCAATCAGGAAAGTCAGGCATTAGTAGTTAAGATTACATCAGTAGCTTTTTATATTATGCTGGATGTCTGAAAGAGGAAAAAGCAGAATACAATAAAAGGAGATCAACATCAAGTTGCTGCAATCTTGAAGGTGAAAGTTGGAAGAATCTTCCTTATTTAGATGGGAGAGTACACTGGCACACTAGATGCAAAGCATACCAGGCTACACATCCCGTTGCCTGAGTTTCCATTTGAATCAAGGTAAAACATTTCTTTATTTTAGTTCTTTAAAAGGCTGCGTGAGACATTTTATTCCCTCTTTCATGTCAGTACTAAATAGAACTGCTTGAGTCTTATGCTTGACAGCTCTATGATTTTATTTTATTTTTTCTCTAATGTGTATTATTGTCTCATGCAATAAAAAAAAAAAAAAAACCCTAAAAGTTTATTTTTCAACAAAAGGCCACATAAAGCTTTGTTCTTCTCTTTGTATCCTTCTTTTCAAAGGACAGCATCTGACTCCTGGTCATGGCCCCGTTCTCTGTGTTGATGGTGTTGACGTTGGTCGCCACAGCAACAGAGGCCCGAGCAGGCAGTGAGGAGAACCGGGTGGATTTTGGGTACTGGAACTACAGAGAAGGAGGTATAAATTTATGACTTTCAGAGTCCATAAATCAGAGCAGCTAAATGAAATGCAGCAAAGAGTCCAGATGAGCTCTTTGATATATTCAGACACGTCGTCTGAATGGAAACCTGATGGTGTCCTGCTCTGGTTTCAGCTGACAGTGTTAACGTGGCCTCAGTGCGCAGTGTGACCAGAGTTTTGGACGCCTGGGGAAAACACATATTCAGGGAGATAAAGACTTTACTGCACTCTCAGCCCAGCACTCTGCTGCCGGACTACTCCAGGTACATTTTAAAACAAGACAGGGGTCCCGGAAATATTGAACTTAACCTTCAGGAGGTTAAGTTGCTTTTAACATATTTCAGGCTGACTGAAAAATACTATCATACTGTCCCTTGCAACAATATTCATAACTTTTGAAAATGTTTATATTTTGCCACATTACATCTACAAAGTTTATGGGATTTTTATTTTTTAATGATAAACCAAAACAAAATAGCATATGTTTTTCTGTACAGTGTGGTGTGAACTTGTATTCAGCCATGAGTCAATGCTGTATAGAAACACCTTCTACTGTGGCTGTATCTACAAATTTTTGCCTATTAATCTATATTAAATAGTTCAAGCTCAATCTGACCATTTGTGAAAATATATTCAGAAATTATTGCACAAATTCTGGACTTGGTCTGAACATGTATATTCTTTGATACAAATCTTTCCATTGTATCTGTGGTTGTATGTTTAGGGCAGCCATCTTGCTGGAAGCTAAACTTTGGACCAAGATTCAAGAATTTTGCAGTCTAAAATGTTTTAGACTGCAAAATTCTTGAATCTTGGTCCAAAGTAAAATGTTTTCTCCCAGAATTTCTCCTATTTAAACACTGTCTGGAGCTGCACCAAATTAAACTCCTCCACCCTATTTCCAGTTTTTATTCTTTGACTATAACTTTAAGTATTTTACACTCTAATGTGTAGTAGAGTACCAAACTATCGCACATTAATATGTCAGCCTGCATTGTCTCCATTTGGAGCAACTGAGCACCCAAACTCTTTAGCAGCTGAACAAGCCAAAAAGGGAAATAAAAACGACTTTATTTTCTTACAGCAACAGCAGTTTCCAAATGTTTACTGAGTGTTGTTAAAAGGAAGTGATGCAACGCAGCAGTAAAGCTGCCTCAAGCTCAGGACTTTTTTTTTAAATATGTGACTTGGATGAAACTTAAAATTAACAGATATTTTCCCAAGAAATAAACAAAAGCATGCCTCATTTTTAAATATTTCAGATGTTATTTGAGGCCAAATTTAGAACTGTTCAAAACAAAAAACGCTTTTGATGGCACAGTGTCAATATTATGTAAAAACAACACTGCATTTTTTGCCATTAACTCCCAGCTGACCTTTTCAAATTCTTTAAGATATTTTATTTTTGTAGTGGGACAGCTCAAATTAAGAGATGTTTTTAAAATAGAATTAAAAGAATTAATATGTTCCACATTTTCAGTGTGTGTGTGTGTGTGTGTGTATATATGTATATATACACATGAATGAAATAACGTGTGTGTGAAAGCAATCACATAAACATGCAAGTAGTATTTAATCATTGAATGTATTTTTTAGGCCATGTTCTCTCTGGTTAAGAAGGTGCTCTATGTGTGACGCTGCACCTCCGCTGCTCTTCCTGCAGGGTACGCCCTCTGTCCGAGTCTCTTGACGACCTCTTTAGGGAAGTCTCCCTGCTGCGCCATCGCATCGCCGAACTCTCTCATCGCCTAGCAACGCTGGAGCCCTACCTCCGTCGCCACGGTTACCGCGGGGATGACATAGCGGAGGCGGGAGGCGGCGAAAGGGCTCATGTTCTTTATGGGGAGGCCAGCACGCTCGCCCGGTACGCCCCTGAGAGCAGAACGACTGCGAGGGGGAACAGGGTGATGAGGAGGAAGCGGGTGAGGGTGGTCAGGAACAGAGGTGCTGGCCCAGAGTGAGGGACAGTGGACTGGACCGAGAGAGGAAAGTTGTATACAATGAACTGTGGAGTGTTAGTGTGTGAAAGTATGTGCGACACCCTAAAATGCAATCCTGAGATTCTGAGTTGTCATGACTCGATGAACAATGTAAAACTCAGTAATACTCTGTTTGTTATAGTATGCTGTATTCTCAACAAGTTCCCTTGGCAGGGAATGTAATTTCACAGCTCCTTTATTCACAAATGTGATCAAAACAAACATTTAATTGTCCTACTGAAGGACATTCAGGATATTTGATAACTAAAATGCCCAAAGATCAATAAGCTATGGTCGAAAGACTGATCTTCTTGCTCAATGGTTTCTATGGACATATAGGATACCTGCTTAACTACAGGTGTTATTTTTTTTAGCTTTTACTGTCATTATCAATATTATTTTGAGTGGTTCAAATCTCTGATATCTGCTCTAAGGATGTCTATTTTTGTTTTTGTTTTTTAAAAAAAAACTTGAGTTTTTTTTGTCTTTACATTTTTGTATTTTAAAAATTAAACCAATGAAATTAATGTATGCATGGATACAATCAAATAGCTTCTGTCCTGTTTGTTTCACTTAGACAACAAAGATACAATGAAAAGTAGAATTCTGTTACCGTTTTCTCTGAAATAATTTTGCAAATAAACTCAATGTATTCATTTTATGCTGACTTGTAGTTTTTCTGCACATAAAAATGGTAGAATAATTCATCTAACCAAAATGATCTTTATCTGTTTTCACCGTTTCCAGACGAGTTGGTGTCTTCCGTTGATGAAGTGCAAAGAAAAATCATTACCAGCACTACAAATGTATTTTGTCAACTATAAACATGGGAGTGTGTTAAACTTACCTCATGTTATATGTTAATTATATTTCAGTGATTTTTAACCCTTTAGAGCCAGGACATTAAGTTCTACAGTTTTGAATTAAAACAAAAACAAAGTTTTCATAAAATACAGTTGATACTTTTGGTGTTTCTAGTTGAACTAAAATAAGAGAACAGTCTAATTTAACCTCAGACAGTGAGGAAAAAAGTGTGTGTTTTTCATTCATTCAAAAATAAGCTCTTGGTTTTAACTATATATGTGCAGGAGAAATTATCTATTAGAAATAGGTCCCGAGTCGATGATAGGCAGTGACAAAAGCATCCTTTGCAGTCTGGAAGTCCTAAAAAAAATTGTCAGTATCATAAAATATGTTGTAAAATATAAATTATTTATATTCATTTGGTTTAAGCAACTCATTGTTCACTTCTGTCTGAAATTTTAATATCAAGTATTAGTTCACCTTTGGAACTTTACTGTTAACCCCTCAAAGACCAGTATGCGTGCATTTATTTATACTTTTAATTGTTTTATGATTTTTCTTCTTTTGTCTCCATCTGTCCCAGAACCCCCCAGCTCCCAAAGGAGGCTGTGAATCTCAATTTGAAAAATACTGGTCTAATGAAACACCCAATCAAAAAAAAAATTAAATTAAAGTATTTTTTTATTATTATTATTTAATGAGGATGATTTAATCAGCCTCGCATGCTATTTAATGGGCTTGGCCACACTACTCTGGTTAGCAAGGTCAGCCAATCAGATGCCCTAAAAGGCTTATTAAACCACAAAGATCATTTAAAAGTTTTCACTGCTACATAGCAGCAAAATAATTATAAAGAAAGACAAAATAATGTAGGAAACATTTAAAAAATATAAATAATTCCTTGTTGAAATATTGAATAAAAAATATAACTGAACATTGACTGTCACCACCTGACTTGTGCTATCAGAACAAAAAGAGAAGATATATTGATTGCAAAAGCAGAGTACATGTTTTTATTAATTTAACTTAAGTTAATGCAGAAAAATAACAAAAAAAACTATAGCATAGCATATGAGTATCAGTAATATAAATTGGATGTTTAACAAAGAGCAACAAGTGGTATGCGGTGTAAAACGCCCAGAAAAGCTGAAAAATACCAAAACCAAAACCAAATACCTGGACTGTTTGCTGTGGAAGAGGCAGGAGGTTTAACTAGACTGGGAACACTGGGCTCAGGTGTTCCCAGTTAGCAGCTGACTCAAGACCACTTCAGCTGAGAAACAGGCAAACATAAAGACAGGAAAAAAACATTTGTCAGCTGACAAATTTATTTATGTAAAATGTTATTTCATTAAAGACTTGTATACATAATTATTAAATAATTCAGATGATTAAATTGTGGCACTTTTGCCCTAATTATACTGACATTTTAACAGATGGCAAAATAGTTCCAACTAGCTTGGTCTTTGTGAAATTCTTATGAGACCTTTGACCTCTCACTCTTATCTTCTCAACGGGCTGGGATTTAAGCCCGGTTCCGCAATCCGATAATGTTGTTTCTGCCACAGGGAGTCATCCCTCACCTGCTGCGGTGCTCAGATCTGACAGTAAGTCCTCATCCTTTTGATGACGACTTACTGTCAAAGTCAGAAGTGACCCTTCTGAGGCATTATTGTCTTCTAACACAATTTTAATATTCTCTTTCTTTACGCCGATGCTGTGTGCTTCTGTGTGCAAGTTTGCGGGCACAGGCGATGAAGTTTACACTTTCATTCAAACTTCGCCAAGTGTTTCTACAACAACAAGCCGCTCTCCCGCAGACTGTCACCCTGTCCACTGTGTGGCCTGGTCTTCAACCTTCTTCCTTTGCTTTCAGCTTCTTCTTTCATACTGTAAGCTGTACATCCCGCCCACCCTCCTCCAGACCCTCCTCTACTCACTCCTTCCTCCATGCTGCTCGGTGTGGGCGTTAAGCTCATGCTGTTCTTTCCATTTCGGTACTGTATTGTCAATGCATTGTTGCATCCGCTCCAGTGAGAATGCTGCGGGAATACTGTATAACTCTCTCTCGCCGCCTGTCTCTCTTTCTTCATCCCTCCTCCCTCCCATCCCTGGGAAAAAGAGCCAGTTGCTAGGTAACACTTAATTGTCAAGAAGTAGTTACATGTGTTTCCCTGCATCCTGAGCTTGTTGGGTTTCGCGTAGGAGCCGAACAAGTGAGCAAAATAAACAGCTTTCCTTCCATCCTTTGAAAAGAAGATGAAAGTTTCGAAACAGATCAGAGGACTTGCTTTTCTCCAACACCCCACCTTGTTCTATGTCACCACCCAGGACTGCAGATGTTAAGGAGTCTCCCACCCAATCTCTGTGCAAAGGCGTTGGCACTTTTTATTCAACCTGCTGGTTTCTTTAAATAACTCCTGTTGCTGGACAAGGCTTTCACAGTGAAGGGTGAGTCTGAGGAGTGAGCGAGGTTTGGGAGCTTTGATCTGTGCTTCTCTGCTCAGTTTGCATCACTTTCCTTCTCCCTCCACAGATCGACTCGCTTGCTCTGTCTTTTTTTTCTTTCCTCAGGTGTTTTTACCCAAACCCTCTTGTCTGTTGACGGAGAGTTTTCCAAGAAGAGAGTCCAGGTTAGTGTAGCATAAAGAGTGAAGCAAAGAAAATATAAAAGAGCAAACGATAACAGCTCCTGTTTCTATTCCACAGATAATGAACATTTTTACGAAAATCCTTTTCTCTCATTCCTCTCAGAATGTGTAAAATAGAAAGTTAAGCAAACAATTGAGTTTTTGCAAAGTAATTGAAGACATTCTTTTTTTTCTACTCGTTATCTTCTTGATTTATTTATTTAGACTTAATACTAGATACCAATTTGCAGTAAAAATCTACAGCAAACTAGTTACAAATGATAAATAAATCAGTTTTTAAACATTTAAAGAGACCAATGTCTTACAAAATAGTCAATCTGATGTTATAGTATGCTGTGTTTATAAAGCAGTACCAACTGATTTTAAAGCTGAGAAACATAGTTACACTTGAATTGTTTCCGACTGTTTAGACTTGCTAGCGGCGGCCACATGTTCCAACGATTTACCAGGTTTAGTTGAGAGTACAGATATTCAGAGGTTATAATGAAACATAGTTAAAGGCTCAAAAACGAGTCTCTTATAAAGCAAAACATTTCCTGCTGTCGGAACACATGGAACCACAGTCCTGAAGCAATCATCACATGCACTCTGGAGTGGTTCTGGAAAATCTTATTAATAAATGTCTTTCAAATACAATGGCAACTCAATCACACAAACACACCCCAAATGAAATCCTGAAGTGGTGCAGCTCCTGAGTGAGACAGAGTTGAGGAAGGAAAAGAAGTTTGTTTTCCGAATGCAATGAAAATTTCCCTTTAAACATCAGAAACTATGGCCAGTTGGCCCTTGAAATGTCCGACTTACCAACAGTCATATTATAGTCATATTACCCACACAAATTTTTTATGGAATTGGTGACAAATTTAATAATGGCAAATGCTACTATCCAGTCATTTAATCAAAATAAGGTTCTAATTTCAGAAATGAAATGTCTGAAACTATCCATCCATCCAGTGAGAATGGATGGATCCCTCATGGGGTCAGGACGGGTGCTGGTGCTTATCTCCAGCTAATGTTCCAGGTGACACCCTGGACAGGACGCCAGCCTGTCACAGGAAAACACAGGCATAGAGATAATTTAGAGAGACAAATTGCCTAGTAGGTGTGAGAATTTAGAGAAACCAATTTACCAAACAGTCATGGTTTTGGACTGTAGGAGGAAGCCGGAGTACCCGGAGAGAACCCACACATTCATAGGGAGAACATGTGAATATTCTCCCATGTTCTCCCTGTTGCTGCAAGGCAACAGTGCTACCAACTAAACCACTGTGCAGCCCCTCTGAAACTGGTCTGACTATAATTACTTATTGGAAATATTTGCTGTATTATGCAATACAAAAAAACAATGACAGTACTGCACAGTTCAACAGGATTCTATCAAGACAGAATGAAAATGCAAACAGTTTCCTAAAAACATCCAACGTTTTGTTGGATGGTCTTTTTACATACAAGCTCAAATAGAAACAAAGTCACTTACACTTTGGGTAAATTTCCACAGGCTTCTGCATCATTCTCTCTGTTTGATAACCTCTATCATTGTTAGAATTAGTTAAGCTATTGTATAGCCGGTTTCATAGCACAGGTCCACCCTTCGAAGCGTAGTGTATACCTTCTGAATATGGGTGAGGTCAGTGCTTGAGGTAAACCATTCAGGAAGTTTTGTGTTAGTCTTCCCAAAGTTTTGATGTTTGTGTTCACTTAAATGTGGCAAATGTTTCAACTGTCACTTTGAGACGAGGGAATTAGTGTACAATTAAAATTAAAAGCTTGAAGGTGCATACACAAGAAGCCAAATGCTTCTTTAGGAAAGAGTTTTCTTCAGAACAGACAAACATTGAGGTGTTTGGCTACAATAATCACCAACATGTTTAGAAGAGTCAAGAAATAGCTCTTTTTAGGCCCAAGAAAATTGTGCCCACTGCTTTGCTAAGGGTCTTTGCTTTTACTTTGTTAAAAGTGGATGGAATATTAAAAAAGTAAGATTACATCTAAAATGTTTAACTTTAACTCAAAGCAACAACTTTGCTTTGTTTTTTTAATCTAGACACAGCAGCAAGACCCTTCAAGCTACTGCCTACCTCATACCATGAGAGATACGAAGTTGCATAACATGCCGGCTCAGACGTCGCCCGGCCAAACAAGGTCTGCGTCAGGTGTTGGGGAACCAGAGCACCTTGATGACAAATGGGCTACTGGAACAAGACGGAAATGGGCGAGAGGTGAAAACGTGGATCTGTTGGAATGCTACTACTCAAGTAACCCTAGTCAGAGAGGTTACATGCAAAGACTGGGGAAGGAATGGTTACTTCGACATCCCCAGTCAACACTAAGCGCTAAACAACTAGTGTTCCAACATCCGCAAACGGCAACTGCTATCACAACTTGAGATTGACGAGATACAACACAAATGCTACGGCAAAAAGGAGGAACCTGGATGTCAGAACTGTGGGGACTTAACTACAAGTCCCCACCCAGTGAGGGGATACACGGCCCCAATGACCAGACCTCCTCATTGAAGCCTCATTGAAAATGTGAATGCAGCATTGAGAACAATCCCTACCAACACCATAACAGAAACCAATGAGCTGATCTACAACTCAGCATCAGTGATCCTTGAGACGCTTGGCTATAAGAGCAACCATGAGACCCAATACCCACCATGGAAAAGACGGTTAGAGGCTAAAATCAAGGTAGCAAGGAGGGAAGTGAGCCAACTGTCAGAGCTCCACAAGGGTGCAATGAAAAGACCAGTACCCAGAAAGTACAGCCAGATGCCCATACCTGAAGCACTTGAAACTGCTAAACAGAGGCTCCAAGCCTTGGCCAGCCGCCTAAAGAATCCAGAAGGATTAACCATCACTGTGACAGATGTCCAAGAAAGAGTCTCAGGTATGAAAAACTGGACAGCACCATGGCCTGACATGATCCATGCCTACTGGCTAATGAAACTGAAGGGCGGACAATCCTAATCCAGAAGGATCCATCAAAGGGTCCAGTCCCACCCAACTACCGACCAATAACCTGCCTGTCCACAACCTGGAAGCTCATGTCAGGCAAACACATGGATAAACACATGAGCACGGCACAGAAGGGTATCGTGCTCATGTCACCTACTCTACATGGATGACATCAAGCTGTACGCCAAGTGTGAGCGAGACATCGACTCACTGATCCACACCACCAGGATCTACAGCACGGACATTGGGATGTCATTTGGACTAGAGAAATGTGGTCGGCTGGTCACAAAGAGGGGGAAGGTCATCCGCACAGAAGGAACAATAGCAGACATAGAGGACAGTTACAAGTACCTTGTAACTGGCAACCTCGATGAGGTCACAAGAAAGGGAGCCACAGCTAAATACCTCCAACGAATAAGGCAAGTCCTGAGAAGCCAGCTCAATGACAAGAACAAAATCCGTGCAATAAACAGCTATGCCCTGCCAGTAATCAGATACCCTGCTGGAATAATTAGCTGGCCAAAGGAGGAGATAAAAGCCACAGATATTAAGACCAGAAAACTACTAACAATGCATGGAGGGTTCCATCCCAAATCCAGCACCCTGAGACTGTACACGAGCCGCAAGGAAGGAGGCAGAGGACTAGTGAGTGTGAGAACCACTGTCCAGGACGAAACAACTAAGATCCATAAATACATCAGGGACAAAGCCTCAACAGACAAGGTGCTCAGTGAATGTCTCAGACAACAGGGAACGGAGGTTGAAGTGCCAGAGATACCATCATGGGAGGACAAGCCCCTACATGGGATGTACCACCAGCAAATAACCGAAGTGGCTGATATCAGTAAATCCTACCAATGGCTGGAAAAAGCTGGACTCAAGGACAGCACAGAGGCCCTCATCCTGGCTGCCCAGGAACAGGCCCTAAACACCAGAGCAATAGGGGCCCAGATCTACCACACCAGACAAGACCCAAGGTGTAGGTTGTGCAAGGAGGCCCCTGAGACAGTCCAGCACATCACAGCAGGGTGCAAGATACTGGCAGGGAAAGCGTACATGGAACGACATAACCAAGTGGCAGGCATAGTGTACAGAAACATCTGTGCAGAATATGGACTGGAAACCCCAAGATCAACGTGGGAAACACCCCCAAAGGTGGTGGAGAACGCCAGAGCTAAGATCCTGTGGGACTTCCAGATCCAGACAGACAAAATGGTAATGGCGAACCAACCAGACATTGTCGTAGTGGATAAACAACAGAGGAAAGCCATGGTGGTAGATGTAGCAATACCAAGTGATTGCAACATCAGGAAAAAGGAGCACGAGAAACTGGAGAAATACCAGGGCCTCAAGGAGGAACTGGAGAGGGCCTGGAAGGTGAAGACCACAGTGGTGCCTGTGGTCATCGGGGCCCTCGGGGCAGTAACCCCCAAACTGGAGCAGTGGCTACAACAGATCCCAGGAACAACATCAGACATCTCAGTCCAGAAATGTGCAGTCCTTGGCACAGCCAAGATACTGCGCAGAACCCTCAAGCTCCCAGGCCTCTGGTAGAGGACCCGAGCTCAGAGGATAAGAACCACCCGCGGTGGGTGAGAAGGGAATTTTTTTTTATATATATGTAAATAATTTTACAAAAACCACACAAACATTTTATTTCACAGTTTCACAGTTTGAATAATGGTACAAATAACATTTTATTTGTTTGCAATTTACAAGTTATATAAAGGTTTTAACAATATGACACATTATGAAAACAGGATTAACAGATTCAAGCATCAGACAATAAAAAGTCGAGTCAGTTGAGATTTCTTATTTTTTATTAATACTCAACACCTTTATTCCAAAGAGACAGAAGAATAATATTTCTCAGCACTTATTTTCACATTGACTGTGTTTAATCTCGTTTTCAATATTACTAAATATTCAATCAAATCTGAAATACTCTCTTCACACAAGTAATATCTCTCCATACAAAAGAATGCAAGGATGAACTAGAGTTTTCTTTTATATACACTTTTCACAATCTGTACAGCTCCGGGATGAAGTTCGATCTTCTGCAGAAAAACACAAAAAACCAAAGACTTTTCTTTTTAAAGACAAAGAGGGGAAAATAGAACAGCTCTGTAAAAATGTCGATTGTGCTTTCTGTTTACCAATATATGAAGGTCCTGTAATTTTTTTTTTCTTTGAGAAAAACATCTTTGTTTAAGACCAAGTCAAGAACAAAATAAAAACGCAGACCTTCACTCATTAAATATGTGCAATAAGTGTAATAATAAATCATTGCACAATTCCTGGCCTGAAGTCGTTACAAAAGAGCTTTTGTTGAAGGGATGTTGACTAATCAAAGATTTATCCCAAATAGATGTACTCTGTTTATTTATTTTTTTTACATTTATTATCAAAAGTTCATGAATGTGAGGTCAGATATTTACATGTCAGTTTATTGTACATGTATAACAAACAGTGGTCTCACTCACGCTGCCTCTCTTCCATATGAGCACACATAGAGGTAATCAAGCATATGTATTCAGGCACATACAATAACAAATGAGTTTTAAAAAAAAATAAAAAATAAAAGAGAAAAAAACTAACAAAAACGTAAAAAAGCAGAGGTTATGAAAAAGAGCCACTTTCTTAGTGACAAAGAATCAAACCAAGAACTCAGCTTTGAAGAAAAGTATGAAACAGTTAAGAAAACTGGTATTTAAATCACCACAATATGACCTCTTCATAAAAAAACACACATATATATATTTTCTTCCATTAATTCAGCCACATTTTTGTGAATTTCAGCATGAATTTCAGTCTTGGATTGGTATTTTCTCTTGCAGAAAAATAAAATCAAACACTCACACACATCTACAGAACGGCACGGATCATCGGCATCAGTGAAAGTGATGTGACTCCAAAAATTGTTTTTTAAAACACGCGTCACTTTTGGGTTAAAATTGAAGATAAAAAAAAATTTAATAAGAAAAAGAAACACATACATGCAAACCCATACAAACACTAGAGACCTTAAGTATCATACATACTGACTTGTCAGCCAAGAGAAGAAAAGTCTAGAAAGGTTCTGAGTGGGCTTTACAAGTTAATATCCATTAAGTCACATTGTGCTTCTGTATTAGATCTAGTGTTGATAAAAATGACTTAATATGCATGCTAAATGGCAAAAGGAGACTGAAAATATATATTTCTTTTGTTCTTATTGTTAGTAATTTGGCAATTGTAGGTTTGATAGATGTCAAAATCCTAAAAGCCATACAGTTTTTTGTTGGGTTTTTTT